>JAVHMZ010063353.1:0-11382 GCA_034782995.1 Amazona versicolor | reverse complement strand
GCAAGAAAATTCTGCCGCCCACCCGCCCGCCATATCCGCCGAGCCGGCCGTCCCCATCGCGCGTTATCGAAATCTCAAGCGTTCCCGGACCACAACCAGCGTCTCGCGCTTTGGCCAAGATAGCTGGAGTCTTCATCATTGCCGACCAATCAGGCACCTCCGGCGCGATCATCGCGGCCGGACACCGCCGGATGCGCTCTCCCGCGGACCGACCGCAATCTGGGGCTGGATCTGCTCCGCGCGATCGCAATCTCGATGGTGCTCGTCAGCCACTGGTCCACCCACATCGCCGGCTGGTTCGCCATTCCCGTGCCCGAAGCCGCCGACGTGCTCGGCGATGTGGGAGTCGAGCTGTTCTTCGCGCTCAGCGGCTTCCTGATCGGCCGCATCCTCATCGACATGGTGCGCCGCCGTCCCACCTGGCGCGACTTCGGCCTGTTCGCGCTTCGCCGGGCACTGCGGACGTTGCCGCTGTACTACATCTGGTTGAGCCTGCTGCTGGTCCTGTTCCCACCCCAGCACGATGGCCTGGCCGAGGCGCTGCGCTTCGCCTCGCTATCGCAGAACCTGTTCGCGGCCTTTCCGCCGGACTACTACTTCGCGGTCACCTGGTCGCTCACCATCGAGATCTGGTTCTATCTGCTGTTCGGACTAGCCGTCGTGCTGCACGCACGCCGCATGCCCGGGTCCCGCGCGTTGACCCGCTGCGTCGTTCTGTTCCTGGTCATCCCGCTTCTGCTGCGCCTCGGCTATGCCGAACGTGGCTCGCTGGTGTTCCTGCGCATCGACGAGATCGCGTATGGCGTGATCGCCGCCATGCTATACGCCCGCCGGCACTGGCTGTTCCAGCAACCCTGGCCGCTCCTTCTGGTGGGCGTTGCGCTGAACGCGCTTTCGATCGCCGGCTGGGTGCCCGTGCCGGCCAGGTTGCTGGTCCCGCTCACCTCTAACATCCAGGTGATCGGCTGCGCGCTGTGCCTCCCGGCCGCACTCCGCCTGACCCGCGCCCCCGGCTGGATCGAGGCGCCGTGCCGGTGGCTCGCCGGCCGGTCCTATGCACTCTACCTCATACATCTCACCATCCTGGCCGACGGCGTTGAACACTCGCTGCTCCAGCCCGGGCGACTGCCGCCGCTGGCCTGCGTGGCGATCGCCCTCGTCCTGCCATTCCCACTGGCGGAACTCTCGCACCGCCTGATCGAGACGCCGATCCTGCGCCGCCGCCCCGGCCACCGCCGCACCGCCACCCTCCCGCTCGGGCTCGCGCTCTACCCACGCTGACCGCGCCGAACGGGAAGCAGCCATGCGACAAATCAGCAGCTGGCTGGCCACCAGCCCCTCTGCATGCCATATGCTGCTGCACTGCAGCAAAGAGGACCGCCGATGCCGTTAAGCCAGCCTGAGCCGCGCGAGCACCTTCATACCCGCGCAATCCTGATCCACGGCTACCGGCGCGACGACGGCCTGTACGACATCGAGGCCCAACTCACCGACACCAAGAGTTTTGGCTCGGCCAATTTCGACCGCGGCTACATCGAGGCCGGCGAACCCATCCACGGCCTTTCGATGCGCCTCACGGTTGATGAGACCATGCTAATCGTTGCATGCGAAGCGGCGAGCGACGCCACGCCCTATGTTACCTGTCCCGCCGCCGCACCAAACTTCGCGCGCCTGATCGGGCTGCGCATCGAGGCCGGCTTTTTGCGCAAAGCCAACCAGCGTGTCGGTGGCGCCGTGGGGTGCACCCATCTGCGCGAGTTGCTGCAGCAAATGGCGACCACGGCGTTCCAGACCATCAGCCCATACCGCGCGCGCCAGGGCCTGCTGCGCGAGGGCGACCTGCCAGCCGCGGGCAGCGACAAAACCGACCAGCGCGTGGTCGCCGAAATGGGCGGTGCGCCGCGCATGCTGAACACCTGCATCGCCTACGCCTCGGACGGACCGTTGGTGAAGCGACGCTGGCCCGAACACTACACCGGTTCGGATCAGAAAGCCCCCGCCGCCGGCTGAGCACGATCTCGTTCGGCCTCGGGTGCAATCAGACTCCCAGCCCATACGTCAGCGACGGGCCGAACGTGTATGCGTCGCGGTGGCCGATCGAGGCATGGTTGACCCCGCCGCCGACCGCCAGCCCGCTGGTCAGCGCGTAGGACACCGATACGTTCTCCTGCTGGTCCGTGGCATTGCCAAATCCCTGGCTGACACGCACCCCGCCCGCCGCGGAAAACTCCCATCGCCCCCGCGCCAGCGTTACCCCGCCCACGACATAATGCCGGGTCAGGTTCGGAATATTGGCGTAGTTGTCGAACCAAGCATACTCCACATACGGCGTAAGGTTCCAGCGTGCGCTGAACACCTTGAAACTATCGTAACTGATCGCCCCTGACGCGCCATGCGACGTCCGGCCATCCGGATCGCTGGTTGCCAGACTCGTATACGAGAGCTGATAACGTAAACCCTGTTGCGGCAGCCCGCCGCGAAACGCGATGGTGTAGGAATTCAGCGCTCCGGTGTTGGACGGCCCGAACTGGCCGCGGGTGAAGCGCTTGGGACGGTCGGTCAACGGATCATCCAGCGACGGACGCGAAATCAGCGAATTGGAAAAGAAGCTGGTATCGAGATAGAACAGCTCGAACGAGATCCGCGCATCCGGTATTCCCCAGGACTCCGGCAGCCGGTAGGCCGCGCCGAACCCGATCCGCTCGTCCTGTTCATAGTCGGTCGCGAACGAGTAGAATTGGCCCGGCACCTGCTCATACCCCGACCCGAACGCCGGATGAATCTTGCCGCCGTACAACGCCAGGCCGTCGACCGGCCGCACCGTTATGTAGGCTTGCCGCAGCGTCAATCCCTCGTTGTTGAAGAAGTTGTTGGAATCCGGATAGTAACTGTCGAGATTATTCCAGCGCGTCCGCTCCAGCTTGATATCGCTGTTGAACGACAGCCAGTTGCTGTAATTGGCGAACAGCTGCAGATCGCTATCCAGGAACGTGTTGGTGCGCACGCCGTTGCGGCCCGGCTGAGCCGTCTCCGGCTGCAATTGGCCCGATATGCCGGTTGCCGGATGCGGGTTGGAGTAGGTGAAGTCAGTCTGCGCATGCGCCGCGATCGTGCCGCCGAAAATCCAGCGCCCGGGCGTGGCTTTCGGCGCTTGCGTGATCTGATCCGCCGACGGCACCGTACCCGGCTGCGCCGGATTGACCGGCAGCTCGGGCAATTCGGGCGGAAACGCGAACTGGGCGTGCACGGCAGGGGAGAACATCGCCAATATTGTCGAAGATAGTATCGTAATCGGAAGTAAGCGCATAGACATCTCCGCCCGCTTGCAAGAGCAGTCCAACCTCGCAGGCTGAAATGCTTCGGTTTCTTATTCTTGAGCACACACGCGCCTTCGGCCGTGCCCGCTTTATGCAAGCAATGTGCCCCGCTTTACTTGTTCATCGGCAACTTCATTGCCGCATGATGCGGCGGCGCCGCTTTACTTGCCGGGCGTCGGTTGGCTCTTGGCAAGCGCGAGCGCCTGGCCGGCAATCGCCCGGAACTGCCCGACAGAGGCGCGTGGCGCCGCCTCGGGAATCAACGGATCGACAATCCACTCGGCCTTGACCAGCAAATCCCGCAATCGTTTCAAAACAGACTGCGACTGCTGGTCCGCGGCGTTCGCCATGACACCCTGCAAATTCTGTCCGGCATACTCCAGGTAGCCCCGGCTGTCGTGATACTCCACCAGACTCGATATCGAGCCGCGTTCCAAAGACTCATTGAACTCGCCCGACGCCGCGTCGATGGTGTCCGCGCATAGCTTGATATTGGCCGGAACCGACGCCCGAAGGTCGGCCGGCGTCAGCTCCCGCGCCTTGTGGACCGTCACGATCATCGCCTGATACTTGACTTCGGTATCTGGACTGTTCGGGGTGGTCGCGACTGCAACCTCCAGACCCGCGAGCTGCCGTTCGAATGCCGGGAAATGGTGACCGTTGATATAGTCCGAGATGTCGTCATAAAGCTCGCGCACCGGATGACCGAAATGCGGCAATGCGAGTTCCGGCCGTTTCGCCTGCAACAACTCGTGCCCGACCATCAAATGACCCTCCATGAGGCCCAGCCGGAACAGGAAATCGGTGTCGTCCGCCGCCGTGCCCAGCACGAGGTCAGCTGGCGTCGCCATCCGATGCGGCGGCTCGATCCAGGGGACCGGTCCGGCTGCAGCGAGCATCAGGCCGCCCAGGCACACCATCGCCCGGCCGGCAGTCCCAAGCATGAAGCGTGCTTGGGCAGGTGTTCGGATGCGGCGCATCGGGCTAGCTCCAAATGATAATGGCTCTCATTTGCGCTGAAAACCGGGATGTGTCAACCACCTGCCGTCGGCCGCCCCCAAGGCAGTCAACGGTCCGCAAAGGTGAGCCGCAACGGGAACACAATGAACATCTACGGACACAACGTGCCTCATCTGCCGCTCGCCCTGCTCGGTTGGCTCGCGACCGGTGAGCTCCGCATGTGGATGTACGTCAGCGACACCATTCACGGCGTGCTGCGCCTGCTGCATTTGCTGGGCGTCGGCGGCTTCCTCGGCACGATCGTGGTGGTCAACCTCAAGCAGCTCGGGTGCTATCCCCAGGCCAACCTGCAGCCGATGCGCCGGCCACTGCTGAATATTCTGGAGCTCTCGTTTTGGATCACCATCGCGTCAGGCCTGGCACTGTTTCTCTATGACCCGATCGGTGTCGGCCTGCACACGATGTTCCTGCCGAAACTGCTGCTCACGATCCTGGGCTTCGTCATCGCCAAGTGGCCATCACGCCGACCCCGGCCGCCGATCCGGCGCGGGTTCGCCAGCAGCTCTCTCGCGATCTGGGTGTTGGTGGTAGCCTGCTCCACCTGGAACCATATCGAGCATCCGAAGAACCCCGCCGACGTGCACCGCCACGACGCCGAGGACACCAACATGCGCCGCCGCCGGTGAGTCCGATGTCATTAACGCTTGAGGTTTAGTTTCTAAACCACTACTACAACCCGGCTCGCAATGAGCCAGCCGGCCAACAAGCTCCAAAGGGGGAAACATGCGAATCGCCATCACGCTCGCATTGCTGTCGATTGCGCCGATAACGGCCCAAGCAGCCGATAAACCGGCAGCCGACAAAGTCGATATGGTTTCCGGCTCCAATGCAGTGCAGTGGACTCAACCACCGCCATCGGTGCCGAAGGGCGCACAGATTGCCGTGCTGGCCGGCGACCCGTCGAAATCCGGGTCCTATGTCCTAAGGCTCAAGCTGCCGGCCAACTACAGCATCCCGGCGCATCATCATCCGACAACCGAGAATGTCACCGTCATTTCGGGGACCTTGCATGCCGGGATGGGTGATAAGCTTGACCGACGCAAAGACCATGCGCTCGCGCCGGGCGGATTTGTCGCCATGCCGGCCGGAATGAATCATTTCGCGTGGACGACATCCGAGACGGTCATCCAGGTGAACGGCGAAGGACCATTCGAAATCGAATACGCCAACCCGGCCGACGACCCGCGCAAACGCACCGGAGCCTAGCTTCGCAAGTTAGACCGGGGCGCGTCGTAGCGGGAAAACCGACCCATCCGTCATGGCCGGGCTTGGCCCGGCCATCCACGACTTTCGTTTCGGCTAACCGAAGAGGCGTGGTCGGTCAGCCTTCGCCGACCATGACGACATGCGCCACTGAGTATCACTCCTGCGGATAACGCCACGGCGCCGGTTGCTGCGCCGACCCGTCCAGCGTCCACTGCGGCAGCGACAACCCCTCCGCAACATCGCTGAACACCATCCGCATCCGCGAACCGATCCCGACCTGCCTAACCAAATCAGCCGGCGCCAGTGTACCATCCTCGGTCGTCAAATTGCCGATCACCCGCAACCCCTCGTCGGCGGTCGGAACACCCTTCTGCGTGTCGAGCTCGACCAGCAGCACATGATACGGCGTATGGGCCCGGAACGCCGGCTGAATGGCGTGGTGCACTTCCTCATACGAGTAGACCGTCCCGCGCCCCTCAACCGGCGTCCAGGTCGCGTTCGGGCTGGCACACCAAGGGCACGCGGTGGTCGGCGGGTAGCGCAACAGCGAGCAGGCGTCGCACCGCTGCAGCCGGAAATCATGCGCCGCACAGTGCCGGAAGTACGCGACGTTCTCGCCGTCTAGATCGTCGATCGACAGCGTCATGCCGAGATAGTTGCCCTGAACCGACATTCCCGCTCTCCCTCAACCGCGCCGCATCACCATCGCCGACCCGGTCATCGGATTGGCCCAGCCCAGATTTGCCGTCACCTCGATGTCCTTCACCTGACGGCAGCCGCCCTCGCGATAGTCGAAGCTGTGCTGCCGCTTGCCGTCCGCACCCACCGGGCAGCTATCATCCGCATCGTGCCGCAATTGCCGGACGTTCTCGATCACCATATTCATGCCGTGCGTATACCCCTCGCACAGATGGCCGCCCGAGGTGTTGCTCGGGCGCTTGCCGCCCAGCCGGGTAATCCCGGATGAAACATAATCGCCACCCTCGCCCTTTTTGCAGAACCCGTAATCCTCGAGCTGCAGCATCGACGTGAAGGTGAACGCGTCGTACGCGCCGGTCGCATCGATGTCCTCGGGTCCCACACCGGCGTTCGGCCACAGGATATCCTTCGCGTAATAGCCCGCGACCCGGCTGATCGGACCATGCTGGTAATGCATGTCGGTGCGCGGCTTGCTGCAGCGCCCCACCACGCCACGGATCAGCGCGGGTGTGTGCTTCAGGTCGCGCGCCCGTTCGGCCCGGGTCACGATGATGCAGGTGCCGTTGTCGGTCTCCACGCAGCAGTCGAGCAGGTGCAGCGGCTTGCAGATCATCCGGCTGCCCAGCACGTCATCCACCGTGTAACGCTTCTTGTAATAAGCTTTCGGATTATTCGAAGCGTGCTCGGAATGCACCACCTTCACCATCGCAACCTGCTCGGGTTTCGTGCCGTATTCATACATGTGGCGCATAAAGGTCGGTGCGAACATCTGCCCCGCGCTCTGCCAGCCATAAGCGCGACTGTGCAGCATATCGCCGTTGACCGGCGCCGCCGACCGCGCCCCGGTGCCGCCGATGCGAACCTGCGAGTATCCGTTCATCGCCCGGAAGATCGCCACGCACTTGCACAGCCCCGCCTCCATGACGCCGATCGCAATGCCGATCAGCGCCTCGGTCGACGATCCACCGCCCATGCAGTCCATGAAGAAGTTCAACCGGCAACCAACGTCGGCCGCGATGAACGTCGAGGCGGTGGAGTCATTGCCGGAATAGGACAGCATGCCGTCGACATCGGCCGGCTTGAGCCCGGCGTCGTTGATCGCATTGCGCAGCGCCCACGACCCCAGCGCGCGCGTGGTCTTGTCGGAGCCGCGGACATAGGTCGTCTCCCCCACCCCGACGATCGCATACTTGTCCCGCAAAAACTTGGGCGTGGTGGCGTCGGTATCCGCTGGCAACGGCATGATCGCTTCCCCCTGCTTGCTTGCCCCACGCTGAGCCGCCGCGCCCCGTGCGTCAACCGTCGATCTTCGGCGCGAACGTTCTCTATCGTCATGCTCGCGCTTGTCGCGAGCATCCACGACTTTGCCACCGGCCGCGAGGAAAGTGGCTGACTGCGACAAAGGCGATCGTGCAATATCGGCCAACCGTGCCCCAGCCACATGAAACGGGTTGAGGCTCTGTCAGGTCACCGCTCGGAAGGCGGGGCAAAACGGGAGGAGACACCATGAGCAGCAGACCGGAAACCGCCACAGGGTATTTCGTTGCAACCGATGGGCAAGCATATGAGACCTTCATGGGGCGCTGGAGCAGTCGTCTTGCTCCGCTGTTTCTGCAATTCGCCAACGTAAAACCGGGCGATCAGGTTCTGGATGTCGGCTGCGGCACAGGGGTCATGACTCACGCATCGGCATCGCTGGGCGCCAACGTAATCGGTTTCGACATGTCCCATCAATATATCGATTACGCAAGAACAAATCGTTCCCATGCTAACGCACGGTACGAACAGGGCGATGCCAGGAAACTACCGTATCCGGACGATGGGTTCGATGCGGCGCTATCGACGCTAGCGATCGATGTGGTGCCCTACCCACAGGAGATTGTCACGGAGATGCGCCGCGTCGTCCGGCCCGGCGGCGTCGTAGCATCCGCGCTGCACGAATACCGTAGCGCCTTTACCCCGCTCTTCCTCACGTTGGATATCGCTGCGGTGCTGGATGGCAACGCCAGAACGCTGCGGGACACTATGCTGTCGCATCCGCTCGTCTGGCCCGATGGTCAAGCCTCGCTGTGGCGCGCGCTCGGCCTGACCGACGTGCAGGAAGCGCCTCTCATTGTGTCCTATGATTACGTTTCATTCGACGACTACTGGGGAACCTGGCTTACCGGCCAAGGCAGGGTCGGATCATATGTCATCAGCCTTTCGGACGGTGCGCGCGCAACGCTGCGCGAACATGTCCGGGGGGCCTATCTCGGCGGCAGGCCGGATGGCCCTCGATCATTCAGCGTAATCCACCGCGGCGTGCGGGGTGTCGTTCCGGCATAGGTCGCGACGAAATCGTTACAGTCGTCGCCGGCTGGCGCTGCTCATCTGCCCGCCAGCAAAGGACGAGACCACAGAGGCGTTTACATAGGTGAGGACGACCGGCGACCCGCTGCGAGCGCCGCACGTCCGAATGGCAGCAGCGAAACGAGCGTCAACACCGGGACGACAAGGATCGGGACCCCTACGGCTTGAAAGCCCAAGGCTGTGACCAAGCTGCCGATTGCAAAACCCGACAGAGTCAACGCCATCCGTTCCGCTTGGCGGCTCAAGACCCGCCTTTCGTCCTCCCGGTTTCGCAGCGAGGGAAAATGGAAGGCGAATGCCACGGTGTCACTCACTACCTGCGTGATGTTTCCGGTCATGACCGTTGTCGGCGGCAGGTTGTTGAGCACGAGACGCATCGTAACGGTCTGCAGCGACATCGCGAGCAGCGCCAGGCAGCCCGCCACAACGGTCGAGACGCTACTGGCGTCCGCCACTTTCGGCAGAACGAGCGAAAGAGCGAGGCAAGCGGCGATCAAGCCAGCCTGCAGCGAGATCGCAGGCAGGAAGGCGTCCTTGCCCCTCTCCCGCAGCATGCCGATGCACCACGCCGAAACAGCCGCTCCCAGTATGAAGATCGGAAGCGCCGCGAGTTTCATTCCGACACTGTGTTGCCCCTGCGCAAGGTCGACTGCGAGCAGCACCAAATTGCCGGTGACGTGGGCCGGCAGCAGACCGTTCAGCCCGATGAAGCCGAACGCATCCATCGAGCCAGCCACCAGCCCGAGGCCAAAGGTGAACGCGTCATGCTCGAAGCGGACCACAGCCGCCATTCAGGATTATCTCCATGCCGGCGCCGCGCAACCTTGCCGTATTTGCGCCCCGGGGCGGAGCGACACGGCAATCGTAGCCATCAGAAAAGCGTTCGGCCACAGTCCGGGGAAACCTGCCGAAAGGTGCGGGTCGCCGCGCGACGAAGGCTCCGCGGCCTCATCTTTGTTCACCCCGCCACCACCATCCCCTCCCGCAACGTCACCACCCGATCCATCCGCCCAGCCAGCTCCGGATTGTGCGTCGCAACCAACGCCGCCAGCCCCTCCCCCCGCACCACCGCCATCAACTCGGCAAATACCGCCTCCGCCGTCCGCACATCGAGGTTCCCGGTCGGCTCATCGGCCAACAGCACGCGAGGTCGGTTCGCCAGCGCCCGCGCAATCGCGACCCGCTGCTGCTCACCCCCGGACAGTTTGCCCGGTGTATGCCGCAGCCTCTCGCCCAGCCCGAGACTGCCAAGCAACCCAGTCGCCCGCGCTTCGGCCGCGCGGCGTGCAACACCCGCGATCAGCTGCGGCAACACCACATTCTCCAGCGCCGAGAACTCCGCCAGCAGATGATGGAACTGATACACGAACCCGATCGTATCCCGCCGCACTGCGCTGCGCGCCGCATCGGGCAGCTCCCCCACGTCGCGCCCGTCCACCAGCACCGCCCCCCGATCCGGACGATCGAGCAACCCCGCGACATGCAGCAGCGTCGACTTCCCGGCACCCGACGGCGCCACCAACGCGACGATCTCCCCGGCTCGCAACGTAAGGTCCACACCCCGCAGCACAGCCAGCTCGCCCGCTTCCCCCCGATAGACCCGATGCACGCCGCGCAAAACGAGCGGCTCATTCATGCCGCAGCGCTTCCACCGGATCAGTCCGCGCCGCCCGCCAGCTCGGATATAGTGTCGCTAGTAACGATAACGCCAAACCGAGCGCAACAACCCGCACGACATCGGCCCAGTCGACCGTATCCGGCAGGCTGGTCAGCATGAACACCGAGGAATCGAACACCCGCCCGCCCGTGAAGTCTTCTATGAAGTGCTGGATGGTTACGATGTTGCGGCAGACAACGATCCCAAGCACCGTGCCGATCAAAGTGCCCGAGACGCCGACGAACGCGCCGCACATCAAGAAAATGCGCAAGATCGCGCCGCTCGATGCCCCGATCGTGCGCAGCACTGCAATGTCGGCCCGCTTATCCTTCACCAGCATGATCAACGAGGAAATCACGTTGAACGCCGCCACCAGCACGATCATGCCGAGCACGATGAACATGGTGTCTTTTTGCACCTGCAGGACGCTGATCAGCGTGTCGTTGGCATGCCGCCAGTCGCGCGCAAACACCTGCCGCCCCTGGAGCAGCGACGACAACACTGGTCCCACCGACCCCACGTCGTTCGGATCATCCAGCCGGATCTCGATCCCGGTCACGTCGAAGCCACGCCACACTTCGCCAGTTTCACCATGGCGTACTCCAGAGCCCGTTAGATCGGCATCCTTCCACAGCCTCTCTTCTCCTCTGGCAAACCGCTGCTTTACATAAGCGTCCTGGTATGACTGATGGCCTCCGATCCAGAGCGTCGCGTCGGACTTTCCGTAGAACAGAATCACGTCATGGGTCGACGGAAATCTTGTAAACGCATGACCTTTGGGATCCGCTCGGCGCCAAATGATCTCATTTCGAGAGCCCAGCGGCGAAAACACTCCATCCATGAGCAGCTTGAGGTAGTGACTGGCGGTTGGATCGCAGTGCAAATACAACGAGCCGGTTTCTTTCAGAGCACGATGAAGCTCCAACAGCCGTACCGACATCATGGTCAGGTATGCCATAATGTCTGTTTCGCCGAGAAAAGAGCGAAGTGACTTGAGTATTTTTGCTGCCGGCGAACCTGAAACCAGCACCTCGTCAAAAGCAAGTTCTGCTGGTACGCCCCAACGCCAAGTATCCTTGAACGCTGTTGTTTGCGCTTCTACGGCACCTACTTGTGTATTACGGAACAACAGGT
>JAVHMZ010063243.1:0-11395 GCA_034782995.1 Amazona versicolor | reverse complement strand
GTCATTGTGAAACTATACTTGTTCGATATATGGCAATTAGGACGGGTCTATCGCATCTCTGCTTTCGTAATTCTGGGGTTACTACTCATCAGTACTTCCTTTCTGTACTCCCGCTTTCGCCAGTTGATAGAGAGTTTATGGAAAGATGGCCAAGCGCAATCTTGAGTCCATTGGCCTTTGAGCAGGATCAATTTAGACCGAACTGCGTCCCCGGACAAAATGTAAAATCAGCGAGATAACCGCGATGATGAGCAGTATATGTATGAGACCTCCAGCAAGGTGAAATGCGGTCCATCCTAATAACCACGCAATTAGGAGGACAAAGAATATCACAAGAAAGAGGGAATCACGTAACATGCTGGTTTGAGACAAATACATTGTTCAATGTTACATATGAACCACAGTACTGAGCATAGATCCGTTTGATCACCACCATTGCTCAGGAAACGGTTGTAACGACTCAGTTAACGGAATGAGTTCAATGTTTTCAGGCTGACAAAGCCAACATAACCAATCGTTTAACTTGAGAACTTTCTGCGGGCGAACTCTAGTGGGAGTCCGTTCGATAGTGAAACCAGCTAATATGACGATGCCAGTTGGTTTAACGACACGGTAGAGCTCGTTTGCAAGCCGGTCGATGATGCTAGCACCAATATTAACTACAACGACATCGACGAAAAAAGGAGCAAGCGCATCAACGCTTCCCGCAAAGAAGTAGGATGTGGGCGAGTGTCTCCTAGCGGCCGAGAGCGCGCCGATATGGGTATCGCAGCCAAATACTTGAGATGCGCCTAACTCTTGCGCGACAGCCGACAAAATTCCAGATCCACAACCGACGTCCAAGACGGTTGCGTTTACCGGAAGATATTCTTCTAGTGCCTGAATGACGAGTTGCGTGCTTTCGTGACTTCCGCTTCCAAAAGCATCAGTAGCATCGATCACCAAACGTTTGCGGCCAGGAGGTGCCAAATCCATCATGTCAGAAGAAACGATAAAAAAGTGCTGTCCGGCATAGATAGGGTCACGGTTCGCAAGTAGATTAGTCGAGTCAATCTGAGCTGCTTCGTTAGTCACTTTGAGTGCTGCAGAACCTAATTGCTCGACGATCCATGACACGGAAAAACCGTCATCAAAAAAAGCCTGTACTGCATCTCGGTTTTCGATCAGGCCTATTGTGCCCCATTCCCATAGTTTTGCAATAAGGGCTTCCCGATCATCGATCTCGGATTGGATAAGGATTGAATGCAAACCTTAGTTTATCGACTTGGCTAAAACGGTAATCACAATCACCAGAAGATTTATATTTGCTTTCAAATCAGAGGCTTGCATAAAGTTTTACACGCTTGGCTTGTTGGACAAGTTATTGTCATGAGCGGATGAAGGTTGGTTGAGAGCAGCGCCGCATGATTGACATAGACAGAGAGCACCCCGACTTCAAAAAGCAACAACATACATTCCGAACGTATCGTGACCTGTATGCCGGCGGCCTACAGTTTAAGCAGCGAGCAGGCGAGTACCTCCTACGGCGGCAGAAAGAACCGCTTGACGTTTACAGCGAACGTCTGCAACGTGCTTTTTACCAGAACTACCTGGGATCGATTGTGGACTGGTATGCATCAACGCTGTTCCGTCGTGAACCTTCCGTTCAGTTGCAAGGAGTTCTAAAAACCGGCGACAAGTTTTTCCCTGCCTTTGTTGAAGATTGTGATCGTAAAGGCACCAGACTTGCCTCATTTTTTAGGCAATGTTTCATTGATGCATTGATCGCGGGCCGAACGCATATTTTGATCGACTTCCCACGCGCAGTTAGAACTCCTGCCAATAGAGCTGAAGAGGATGCCGTGGGATTATCTCGAGCTTATCTGGTTTCTTATCAGACCGAAAATTTGATCAACTGGAGCCTTGATGAGCATGGCGAGTATGAGTGGATTGTGCTTCGCCAAAAGATACGACGCCAGCCCAGTGTGGATTCACCAGAGGTGGTCGAAGAAACTTACTGGCGATATTACGACCGTGCAGATTTTCAGGTCTACCGCCGTATAGAACGACAAGGCGGCGAAAGCATTATCTCGTTAGTTGACAGCGGCCGGCACGCTTTTAGCCGCGAAAATAAAGTTCCGCTCGTGACTATGCAGATCAGTGACGGTCTTTGGCTAGCGAACAAAGCTGCACATTTACAGCTTGAGCACTTCAACAAATCAAATGCACTGGCATGGGCCATTACGATGGGGCTCTTTGCGATGCCGGTTATTTATTCCGATCGCGAGTGGAATCAAATTGTTGGCGAAAGCTACTACATTCAACTCGGGCCGACAGATAAGTTTGGCTGGACTGAGCCGGACGGCAAAGTGTATCAGATTGCCGCAGCGAACCTAGAAACACTTAAAGAAGAGATCTACCGAGTGTGTTACCTTTCGCAAGCTTCTGGCGAGATGGTGAGTGGCCATGCGCAGTCGGCCATGAGTAAACAAATGGATTTCACCATCACACAAGAAGTTCTGCGAGCTTATGGGTCTCTTATCAAAGATTGCATTCGGAAAGTGCTGACTGGAACTTTTAAAGCCCGGCAAGATGAGACCGTCATTTCAGTCACTGGGCTGGACGAGGTGGATATCAGGGATTTTAGTGGGGAGCTACAGGACGCGAAAGATCTGCTCCAGTTAGGAATCGAGTCCCCAACACTAAAAAGGCAAGTTTATCAACGGCTAGCAACCAAGTATCTGGACGACGCCAATCAAGGAATTAAGGATCAAATTACGCATGAAATTAACATGCAGTTTGCTTAAGAGGAGTAACAGCTGAGTGTCAAATCAAGAAACGATTGAAAACCAAACGCCAGCCGGCGTCGATATAAGAGAGATTGTCAAACAAGCTATTAGCGAGTTTGTACGGACTGAGCAGCAGAAAGCCGAACCTGCCTACAAAGCAGAGTTGCAGGACGAGCGCAAAAGACGAGAATCTTTGGAGTTACGGCTCAATCAACTCGTTGATGAAAATCGAAAGGCGCGTGCGCTTGCAGAAGAAGCTGACCGGAGTTCACAAATTCGAGCCGAGTTACAGCGACTTGGAGTAGCAAAAATTGACCTGGCCTTTCGTGCCGTAAAGGACGATGTAGTGCGAGGAGAAGACGGTCGTTTAACGGGCCGTGGCATGGAAAACAAGTCATTGCAGGATTATCTTAACGGTTTTGTACAAGAGAATCCCGAACTGCTGCCAGCCAGAATTGCCGGCGGTAGCGGAGCGCAAACGACGGCGAAAAACAACACGCCCGCATCAGCGGGAATTGACTTCAACACAATCAGGCCTGGCATGAGCAAAGACGAAATGGATCAGGTCAGAAAAGAAATCTCGCGATTAGTTTCACAATCGGTGTACGGTTCGTAAGACACTGTCACAACAACATTGGTCCATCGCAACTAATCACCAACTGCCCGCAATTTCATCAGGGGCATGGGGAGAGAAGACGGCAGTTTACTGCCGCACCAAACCACTTAGGAGAACTATGTCAACAATCACTTCCGCCAATCTGGCGAATGCAATCGTAAAGCTCGTCGCTGCCGATGCTTTACCGGCCCTGATGGGAAATCTGATCATGGGCAATCTTGTGAACCGCGATTATGAGCCTGTATTGGCGCATGCTGGCGACACTGTCAATGTGCCGATTCCGCCGGTTCTCGTTGCTAACAACATTGCCGAAGGCGGCATGGTAACACCTCAGAATCCGAGCTTAGGTAATGCTCAAATTGTTCTGAATACGCATGCTGAAGCAACATTCCAGATTCCAGATGTTACTAAAGCCCTGGCTTTTCCTGAACTGTTGAAGGCTTACATGCAGCCAGCTGTGATCGCTATTGCTGAAAGAGTAGAGCGGGATTTGCTCAATCTATATGGGCAGTTCTCTGCAAATAACCCCGTTGGTTCAGCCGGTTCACCCGTCACCGAGAGTACAATTGACATGGCTGAAACTGCTTTGTTTGCGGCGAAGGTTCCTGCCAGTGCTCCGAACTACCTGGTGGTTGATTCCAACGCTTACTCACAAATTCGTCAGATCCCCCGTTTCAGTGAATATTACTCCTCTGGTGATGCTGGTCTAAAAGCGTTGGTGGAAGGCAATGTGGGTAAGATGAAAGACTTCTTCATCTTCCGTTCTCAGTACGTTCCTACTACAGGCTCCTCCACACCTAACACGCACAATCTCGCTTTTACGCGTGATGCTCTGGGACTGGTCGTACGCCGCTTACCTCAACCCTTACCTGGTACGGGAGCAGTTGCTGAATATGCCGAGATGGGTAACTTCGGTATTCGTGTGGTGATGAGCTATCAGCCAAATACCTTATCCCAACAGTTTACGGTTGACATTCTCTACGGCTGTGGTGTTCTCCGGAACAACTTTGCCGTACAAGTGAATAGCTAGTACCGTTGTCATTATCATTTGGGAGCTGCTGAGCAGCTCCCATTCTTTTTAGGAGATCTCTATGGACGTGAAACAATACTTTCGAAAAATGCGAGAGATCGAGGACGGCTTGACGGAGCCGTATCCGGTCGTTGTCAGCTTAGAGACCGCCGATGGCGGTAAAGCTGGAACCCTGTGCGAAGTGCCACGCCTAGTAGCGGCAAAGATGATCTTGGAGCGGAGAGCAATTTTGGCAAGTATCGAGCAAAAAGAGCTCTTTTTTCAGCAGCAAGAAGTTGCCAAGAAGGTGGCAGAAAAGGCGGAATTAGCGCGTCGAGTACAAGTGGCCATCATTGCTGATTCTGATCTGCAAGTCTCGGGTATTAAAACGACAAACAAGAAATAAAGGTTAATTTCATGGCGCTTTTCACCGATCCGGACGTGGTCACGCTGGATGACCTTTTACAGTTTGAGGGATCTCTCGTACAAGTCTCATCAACTCACAGCATTGATGTCCAAACAAAAATAAGGCTTGCTACTGACGAGATCGGTGACAAGCTTATGCTTAACCTCCTACGAGCAGGACTCTCTGACCCGCAGTGGCTGAACCGAACGAGAATTGGCTTGTCAACTGTGGTGGTAACTCCTAGTTTGTACCGCTGGCTTTGCTTTGATTCGCTGGCGCGAGTTTATGCTGAGGCATACAATGTTCAACTCAATACCCGTTTTCAGGGGAAGTGGAGCGAGTATCAGAAACAGTCTGGCACAGCGGGTGAATTCTGTTTAGCTAGTGGCATTGGTATAGTCCTTAGTCCCTTACCAAAGCCAGCTATTCCAACAATCACCACTGGGACCGGAACTTTTCCAGCACCGTCACTTTTTGCTCAGGTTACATGGGTGGACAGGCTAGGCAATGAAAGCGCCCCCAGTCCCATTAACGGCGTCATTCTCAACGGGTCCGCGAGCATACAGGTGAGCATAGCTGCAAGCAATAATCCGACATCAACCACAGCTGTGGGCTGGAACATCTATGCCAACACATCGCAAGCAAATTTGACACTTCAAAACAACTCGGCGATTGCAACTGGGAACTTCTGGCAAATGCCGAGTAGCGGCCTTGTCAACGGAACGAATCCGCCAATGGGTCAAATGCCGGATGTCGTGGTCGTCTGTACCCAGCGTTGGCAAAGGGGTTGAACGTAATGACGCCACTAACAATATTAGCGGTTCAAAAGGTATCTGCCCTGCTGACAAACGAACAAGCTTTACAGCAGGAAATCAGCAATCTCAGCAGTTCTTGTAATGTCAACATACCCTCAATTGGAACGGCACAGATTTTACTGAGCTCAGTTGCACAGGACATGGGTGATAAGGATGTTCAGTTAGCCTATCCTCGAGTTTGTCTTTACAGCGCAGGAATCAGGAACAACCAAACCGAAAAGTTCATGTCCTTATCCGGATCGTTAGCCGCTGTAGCCGACATTTGGACCAGTGGAAACTTCATCGGCGATGTAGATCAATGGATCCACTTTTACGTTGAAGCGTTCACGAATATTTTGAGCAAAAACATCGGTGATTGGGGAGATGGAGTTTTTTTCCCGGGCGTCTACGATGTCCATTTCCAATCACCAAAAGTGGGCGGATTGGGATTTGTGCAGTTCGCACGAGTCACCTTCAACCTGAACGTGAGCCGGAACTAGCCTTTACTATGCCAAATTATGTATCTTCTAATGCAAACCGCTTTTACACGGCGGTTGAGCCATCTTACGCACAGGCAGCGGCTATTACGTCGGCAAATCGGTTTCCGGCAGTGAAACTGCAGGCTCAACAGATCATGGAGCAGAGTCGAAGGCTTGACAAAACGGGAACCCGTACCTTTTTAGGCTCTTCTCAAAATGGAAGACGCCGTACCGCATTTCAGGTGCGAACGTATTTGACAGCCTGGAGCGGATCAGGACAACCAGGCTACGGCCCGTTATTTCAAGCCTCGTTGGGAGCTGCCCCTCAATCCAGCGCCGGACTGATTGTAAGTTCTTTACTAAATTCCACTTCCGTACAGACAGCAAGCCCTCACAGTTTATCGATAGGGTCAGCTGTTTCTTACACCGGTGAGATTCGATTTGTAACTAGCATTCCTGATCCTTCGACCATTACATTGAATGCTCCATTCTCGCAAGCACCTACAGTTAACGCCACCTTTGCTCCGACACTGACCTATCCTTTATCAACAAACCTGCCTAGTGTTACTCTCTACGACTTTTGGGATGCCGTTTCCCCCATCAGCAGAGTTATCACAGGAGCAGCGATTGACAGTTTGGATATCTCCGTGAACGGTGACTATCATGATTTCGTCTTCGCCGGGCCAGCTGCAGACATTCTCGATGCTGGCAGCTTTCAGACTGGAACAGCAGGTCTCAATGGTTATCCTCTAGAACCGACAGTTTGTGCCTTTAACTATCAAGGCGTTCCCGGCCATCTTGGGCAACTCTGGCTAGGGCAGCCAGCAAGCCAGTTTTTCACCCTGACCGAAGCTTCAGTTCAGATCAAAAACAACGTTAAGACTCGCCCCTACGAATTTGGCTCTTCATTTCCTACTTCAACTATTGCCGGTGAGCGACAAGTCAAATCGAAGTTTAGCCTTCTTGTGCAGGACGACGCTGAAACAAGCGCTTTGTACATGGCGGCAAAACAACGAAACTGTATTTCGATCATGTTGCAGTTAGGGCAGCAACAAGGACAGCTCATGGGCCTATACATGCCAAATGTTATGCCCGAAATGCCGGAGTATGTTGATTCTGATCTTCGATTGGTTTGGACTTTCAGCAACAATCTTGCACAAGGAATAGCTGATGACGAAATTTACATTGCCTTTGCATAAACAAACAGAGTATTCCAGTGTTGTCTGGCGGAACAGTGAGACGTATAAAGACGTCCGATATGCAGTAAGAAAGATATCGCTTGCGCAACGGATTGAGATGGCAGAGCGTATCCAGGTCTTAAGTTCCAAGTATGAGTTTCTGAAAGCGGGAGACGCGTTGGAAAAGGCTGAGGCACATTTGGCAGATCTGCTGGTGCGCAAATTGTATCTTCAATGGGGCCTTGCCGCACTGGAAGGTTTGATGATAGACGGGACAAAAGCCTCCGTCGAGCTTCTGATTGAGAAAGGTCCAGAGCCACTTTGTGAGGAGATTATTTCCTCTATCCGGGCAGAGCTTGAGCTTTCCGAGAACGAAAGAAAAAACTCCTAATCGCGTTCCATTTTCAATTTTCCTCACCAGCCGCGTGGGAATGCGAGAGTTGCCGGTCGAGCGGATTGGTGGCCATACGCAATTGCGCATGGTTAAAGCAATCAGAGCCAGCTCATAAAAAGGCGGTTTGGGCTCGCCAAGGCGTGACGTCTTTACAATGCCCAAAATCAGTTATATCGGTACAAAGTAAAACGTTTCTTCAACATTTCCGAGTTTGGAAGCAGTTTGGTGGAGGGTTTCCTTGGTGGGTTGATGCGAAGACTGCAGACGCCCTCCTGACATTGGATGAAGCATGGCGAGAGGAACAAAATGACAAGAGTCAACAAATTTAAAAGCACGAACGAATCGCTAAAACCAACAAATTTGGTAGGGCAAACCCCGACAGCAACTCGGTCATCGACAAAGCTCAATGCCGCAAACGACTTACAAAAACTCTCTAGCGGTAGTTTATCTACTCTTAAAGGTATTCAGTTTGGAGCACCATCCAGCACTGGTGTGAAATCGCCCTCTGCTGGGGCCAGTAATGAGTGGTCCGGCCTATTAAAGACAGCCTCGAACGGTGTGACAAGTCTGCTTGGGGGAGGTTTTCTGGAATCAGGAGTTAATTCTTTGATTTCTGGTTTAACCAGTTTGTTTGGCGGCAGTGGGAAAACTGAAGCGCCACTAGTCAAATTTACGCTTCCTGATCCTCAACAGCAAACTCTGTACGTTGCCTCCGGGGGACTTTCAACAAGTGCAAATATGACTCAGAGTTCAGGGAATGCGCTATCACAAGGTCCCATATATAAGCAGACAGATATAGTGCAGGCTGTTAAGAATGCACTCCTAACTTCTTCCAGTCTCAATGATGTAATTGCGGAGATCTAGATGGCGACCTTTCCTGTTCTCCGCTCCGGCGTTGTTGCGCAGTATCCAGTCAGTTTTGAATTTGGCCAAGGTGTTCAGGTTCTCTATTTCCTAGATGGTTCTGATCAACGCTTTCTCAGCCAAGGCCGGCAATATAGAAGATGGCAGGTTCAATTACAGTTACTGAATGATCTGGAGATGAATCAACTGGAGAGTTTTTTCCTTGCGCAAAGTGGTGAATACTCTTTGTTTACTTTCCCAGATCCGTTCAGTGGTCAAAATGTACCAAATTGCAGGCTAGGTACAGCCAGCATCGAGGGTGATTTTGCTGGGATTAATGATGCTTCCAGCACTTTATGGGTCATTGAAACAAATGGCTGAGCTATTTTACCCCCAACTCACAAGCGGCGCTTTAGTCCAGTATCCGTTGCGTAAAACAATAGTTACACGTACCATTAAAAACTTAATGCCTGATGGCAACATGATTTTGTTGCCAGATCCTTGGGCAAAGCGGACATTCTGGCAACTGCAGTATTCAAATCTCTCGCTTGTTGATATCCAATTGTTGCAATCGCATTTTACGGCGTGTAAGGGGCCATTAAGCGCATTTACTTTCATTGATCCGACTGGAAATATGCTGGCATCGAGCTCGGATCTGACTAATTCAGCTTGGCAGAAGTCGAGTTTGTTACAGGTTCAGGCCGGAGGTGTTGACCCGTTTGGGAACACGACAGCTCAAACGGTTACTAATACAGGGCAAAACGCACAAGAACTAACGCAGGTTCTGAATGTTCCTTCTAATTACCAGTATTGTTTGTCCATATACGCTACAGCCGTTCAACAAACTACATTTACATTGTTTTTGCTCGGTCCTGAGTCACAGCAGTCAAAACAGGTGATCTTATCTTCTGGATGGAACCGATTGGTTTTGAGCAGCCGATTAAACGACAGCGGAACCACTCTGACCGTAGGAATCAGCCTGAATGCCGGAACCCAAGTGAAAATTTTCGGAGCGCAATTGGAAGCCCAAGTATCTCCTTCGTGCTACCAACCTACAACTACCAGTGGGGTGTATGCAAATACTTACTGGGCAACCCAGCAATTACAAATTACAGCGGACGATGTGAATTCATACTCCACAACCGTAAGTGTTGAGGCTGCAGCTTAGGACGACCACCATGCCAACCATCAATCAGGCGAAACAGCAAGCGCAAACCGACACCCCATTGCTTTTCTTTGAATGCATTCTACCCTCTGGTGATGTGGAACGCTGGTGCACACACAGTGTTATATTAAATACCCAGTCGTATGCAGCCAGAGTGATCAAGCATAATTTGTTTGATTTACAGCTATCAGCAGATGATGCCATGGATGGTATCTCGCAGCTTTCCATTACGTTGGCTAATGCTGATTCGGAGCTTTCTGAACTGAATGCCGCTATCGGCTTCAAAGGATCGCAGTTAACAGTATATTTTTCTTTTGTTGACCTTCCCAGCCGATTAACAACAACCGAGAGCACAGTATTGTTTCGTGGCGTTGCCGGAGATCCTGACGAGATCACTGAAAATTCATTGACGATCAGCTTTTTAAATAAGCTCAGCTTACAACGCATCCCTGTGCCTGACGTACGCATCCAACGGTCCTGTCCGTGGAACTTCCCCAGCAGTTCCGAACAACGCCAGGAAGCTAAGGACGGGGGGGTGAATGGGGTGTTTTCCCGCTTCTATCGATGCGGTTATTCCCCAGATGTCCTTGGAGGCATTGGTAATGTAAACTCTGGCCAGCTGTTTACAACCTGTGATAAGTCGCGCTCTAATTGCGAGCAGCGAGGTATGTTCAGTAAAGATGCGTCCGGTAATGTGACCAGACGTTTCGGAGGGTTTGAATTCGTTCCTTCTGCTGTTAATGTAAGAACTTCAGGAGATAAGACTTCACATCTATCTTCCTTACTAAGTAACTCAGCTAAGTACAACGACTCAGTGCCTGTTGTTTATGGAACAGGCTGGCTCAAAACTCCTGTAATATTCGCCAGAAACGACGGAAATCTTACTCACATGGAAGTATTGGCCGGATTAGGACCAATCACGAGTGTTTTAAAAGTTGTGGTGAATGACATTGAGATTCCACAGTCAACGGCAGGCATGGATATGACCAGCACTGGCTGGTACAGTCTCATCACGTGTGGTGATCGAACAGGAAACTTTAACTTGGACTTTTCAGATGCCAACGGAAATCCTTTGGGTGATCCTTACGGCAGTTTAGCCGTTCTGGCGGTTGTGGTTCCCAATCGAATCAGTAGTGGGCGTTCCTTGCCGAACGTAGAGGTGCTGCTGCAAGGTATTCAAGTCGACAATTACGACGCAAACGGAAACCTGCTAGGAACGGGATACTCGAATAATCCCGCTTGGATATTACTGGACATCTTGCGTCGTTGCGGCTGGGCCATGAGCGAATTAAACGTCGCCTCATTTATGGCATCTGCAGCTTTTTGCAGCAGCGTTATCAATACTCAAGATTCCAATGGAAACACGATTCAAGTTCCCCGTTACGAGTGCAATCTGGTCATAACAAAAAGACAGAGCGCGGCTGCCATAGTTCGTGGGATTCGCACCGCCTCGAGTCTGATGTTGCGTTATGGAGCAAACGGCTTTCTTGAACTATTGCCTGAAACGACGATAGCTACACAACAAAGCGTTCTCCCCGATGGTGGGAATAGTGCTGCTTCTCTCGCAGAAGGTTGGCCCGCTTACGAATTTAGTGACGCATCAGCTCCCTATTCAGGGATCATGCGTAATGACGATGGAAGCTCTTCCGTGCGGCTTTTGTCTCGTACCATTGCGGAAACCTCTAATCGTTTAAGTGTTGAGTTTCAGGACAAAACAAATGAGTATCAACATGATAGCCTTTC
>JAVHMZ010063039.1:0-11407 GCA_034782995.1 Amazona versicolor | reverse complement strand
AACTGACGGATGGTGTTGGAGCAATCTCCGTAGCAAATTGCACGCCCTCCAGCTTCTTGGCTTCTTTCTTCTCATCCAGATGCCGCACCATGATAGGAAAAAACAAGCGCATGGAGTCGGGCTGCGTCTCATAGATCGCGAGTTGCCCTTCGAAGTAAGGCGTCAAGATATATCCCTCGCGCACGGCTTGTTTAGCGAATCCTGGGTTCTGTAACAAACGGCTTTCCACTGCCTTGATCAGGCACTCCGTTGCCAGCAATCCGAAATCTTCCTTATAGATCTCGCGCAACAAAGGCGCGGGTTCGGCGATGGCCAGCAAAGACGATTTTTCTTTAAGCTCCATTCCGTACTTGATTGCCAGCGGATCGATTAAGTAGCGCAAATAAGCATGCCTAATCTCAAAAATCTTCGGTTCGGCCGCGGGACTAACTACCACGAAGTAATCGTCGCCATAACTTCGCGTCTGCACCTGATTTGGTGCGCTCAAAAAGTCTATATAGATTTGAAACTGACGTCCTAAGTACCCCGATGTGGAATTGCGAAGATAGCCATTCGTTTGCAGAATAGCTTGCGCAACCGGCTCCTGGTAGGTCGAAAGCACGCGTTCGATGGCAGATTGCGACTCGCCCCACAAGTCGGCGATTTTGGCTTGGGTGTAGAAGCGCGGTAAGAGTTCCCGGAAGCCGTTCATCGCCATGGCATCGGGAGGGACTTCGGCTTCCCGCACTCTCCATTCGAAGCCAGGCCCATCTTTGATGGAGAGACCGAGCGAAATGAACCGCGTGAGGTCGTCCGTCTTAGTGCGCTGCGGATGCTCTCGATACCAATCTTTCAACTCGGAGATGACTGGCGCGTTCGATGCTGCCACGCGGTCACGCACCTGCTGCCGAAGGGGCGGGGATGCAGACAGCCCGGCATCGTACCCTGCGGCATTAGCCGCCGCTAGCACGGTAAACAGCGCGTTGCTGGCGTCAAGCTGCCCTTTCTCGGCTGCCAGAATACTTGAACAAAACAGGCTTAGCGCGAGGAGGAGAGTTCGGAAGGGCAACCGGTTTCGCCTTACGTTCAGTGTAACAATCGTGCTTTCAACGTCTAGGGCGCATTTGGGTGTTCCTCATGAGCGAAAGCGCGCTCTCCGTGCACGCATTTCTGAGCCGTGACAGACAGGGAGCGACCTTCCTCATGTCGCCGGTCTACAATGTTATCCATGTCGCCGGTCGTTACCCCACGGCTGCCCGCTCCCTCACGGTCGCGGCTCAGAAATCATATCTAGCCGAAGTAGAAGTGTCGCGGATCCCTTGCACAATTTGTAGATTAGAACGCCTCAATGCCCCGCCTTCTGCCCCGCGCGTTGTACCAGCAAGACAGTAACGTCATCTTCTTTGATTCTCGGATCTATCAACGCCTTCAGATTAGACATCGTTTTGCTCGGACTTTCGGATATCGCACCAAGTAAACGGCCCGGAGGGTCATTGTCAGGTATCGAGTCGGTCAACCCATCGCTGAATAAGAGAAGGGTTCCACCAAGGGGAATGATAGCCGCGGCGCCGCTAAATTCGGCGCCGCTCAGTAATCCCAATGGCATTCCGGTAGCTTCCAAATATGATGCCGATCCGGCGCAGAACACAATCGGCGCGTTATGTCCGGCATTCACGTAGGTTAATTCTCCCGAGTCTCTCCTAAGCACGACGAAGACTGCCGTCGCAAAGCGATTACTCGGAGTGTAACGACTCAGATGCGCGTTGATCTGTCGAGCCAACACCAGCGGCTCTGCATCAACATTTGCGAAGCTCCTGACGAGAGCTTGAATATTGGCGGACAGCAGAGCGGCCGGCATCCCTTTTCCCGATACATCCGCGATCGCGAATAGCGTCCGGTTGTCGGAAAGATTGATCACGTCAAAGTAGTCTCCGCCCACGGCGCGGAAAGGTTCGGAGAATACTTGCATCTCGTAGCCTGTCAATTCCGCCAGTTGTTCGGGCTGAAGCATCTTCTGGATCTGCCGCGCGGCAACCTGGTCGGCTTCGAGTTGACTCTTGCGAACGAATTCCGAGGTCAATACTCCATGCATGACGCGCTCGCCGGCGAGGTAAAGCGCAAACACAAAGAGGTAGACGAGCTTTCTTTCGCGCACCATCCAAACCCAAACCTGCGGGCGCGACAGTGCGAACCAGATCGCGTACCCCTGCATAAAAACGGCGACCCAGATAATCAAACGTTTGGACCTGGGCATGTCCCGCGTCCAGTCGCCGAACGCATACCGAAAGTATCGCCGCACAATATCTAGCCGAATTTGATGTGGCATTGGCAGAGTCTATCAGCGTGTAAAGGCGAACGACCGGTAGCCAGAGCAGCAGCGGAAATAGATTCCTTCAACTTATTCGGACTAAGCTCTCATCGATGGCGTGCCATAAGAGCCACGTCAAATGGACTCCACGGAAAATAACATGGAAGAACAATCGGCGGGGCCCGAAATTTGGGACCGGGATCAAACATACGATCTCTGCTGCTATGGAGGCGTGACGGTTCCCTAATTTCAAACTTCCGACGAATGCAGTTTCGCGGTTCATCTTTTGGGTGAGCGCGGAATCGAGAGTGCGATTCTGAGGCCGGCTGGTAGCTTGGATCCAAGATTGCCGCAGGTGCAGGTCTCTCCCGATAATGAACAAGCCGCTCTACAAGTTCTTGCCCGATCGCTGAATGTAACGAACAGAGCTAAACACCAGGCCGAATTCGATCTCGAGCCTTTCGAAACTCCTCGCTGTCCAAAGTGCCGGTCGAGCGAAGTAGTCTTGGAAGCTGTCGCAAACGGAAATTCGTGGCGCTGCGATGTCTGTGGCAAGTGTTGGACCGAAACGCCGGAAGTAACCTATTAAATACGCTGACACCCGTTATCATGTCAGAGGCCTTTCCAACCCAGAGCCCTAATCATGAGCCGCATCCTGATGGTGTCTTCCGAAGCCGCGCCGTTCGCCAAAACCGGAGGTCTGGCGGATGTCGTCGGCGCGCTACCCGCGGTCATGGAAACGCTAGGCCATGAAGTCGCCGTGCTGTTGCCGCGCTATCGAACCACGATGGGGCGCGCCACGCGATTGGAGCTCGAGCCGTACGCCGTGCAGCTCGGGGCATTCACCTGGTTACCCTCGGTCTACTCCACTCCCGAGCCAAGTCCGTTCTACTTTCTCGACCTGCCCGACTTCTACGACCGCGACGGTCTCTACGGTGACCGCGGCGGCGACTTCGGCGATAACGACCTGCGCTTCGGCATGCTGTCGCTCGGCATGTTCGAGTTTGCGCGCCGCCATTTTCGTCCACATATCCTCCATTGCCACGACTGGCAGGCCGGACTAGTCCCCGCGTATCTAAAAATCTATCTATCTAACGACCCGGCTTTCTACGGAACGAAGTCCATTGAAACCATACACAACCTGGGTTACCAAGGTCTGTTCGGTGCTGGGAGTCTCTCTCGCGTAGGCTTACCCGGGTGGCTACTCCGTCCGGACCTTTCCGAATTCTATGGCAACGTCAGCTTGCTCAAGACCGGCTTGGTCTACGCCGACGCCATCACTACCGTCAGTCCGACTTATGCCCGGGAAATCCAGACACCCGAGCACGGTTTCGGACTCGATGGTTTGCTGCGCGCGCGTCATCGCGAGCTGTTCGGTATCCTCAACGGCGTCGATTACAGCACATGGAATCCCGAAACTGACCGCCACATCGCGGCGCATTATTCCGCGGACGATCTCTCGGGCAAGCTGGTCTGCAAACAGGCGCTTCTGAAGGAATTTGGCCTTTCCCACGCGCCGCTGGATCGCCCTCTCATCGGCATCGTTAGCCGCCTCACCAGCCAAAAAGGCGCCGATCTGATCGCCGAAGCGGCCCGCGCGCTCTTCTCTGACGAAGTCTACATGGTGGTGCTCGGATCGGGAGAGCAGCACTACGAGGACATGTTCCGTGCTTTGGCTTCGGCATTCCCGGGGCGCATCAGCATCTACTTCGGATATAACGACGGTCTCGCTCACCGCGTCGAAGCCGGTTCCGACATCTTTCTCATGCCCAGCCTTTACGAGCCTTGCGGTCTCAATCAGATCTATAGCCTGCGCTATGGCACCATCCCTGTAGTTCGCGCCACCGGTGGTCTGGACGATACCATCGACGGGCAGACTGGCTTCAAATTCTGGGAGTATTCCGGATACGCTCTCCTGCTCGCGATTCATGAATGCCTGCGGGCGTATTCCGACCGGGATCGCTGGACCGCCATGATGCGCGCCGGCATGGGACGGGACTTTTCCTGGATGGCAAGTGCCGTGCAGTACGACGCTTTGTACCGCCGGGTGTTGAATCCTTAGGCGGCGTTGAAGATTCTAATACGAGAAAGAGGAGCTAATGGCTGGAAACAATACACTGACCTTCACCGATTCGACCTTCGATTCCGATGTGCTCAAGTCGCAAGTACCTGTTCTGGTGGATTTTTGGGCAGAATGGTGCGGTCCTTGCAGGCAGATGACACCAACTATCGACGCGCTTGCGAGCGAGTACAACGGGAAGGCGAAGATCGGGAAGCTGAACGTCGATGACAACGGTCAGACGGCCATGCGCTACAACGTTAGAAGCATCCCTACTTTGTTGCTATTCAAGGATGGGAAAGTAGTCGAGCAGCGCGTAGGCGCCATGGGCAAAGCCGACGTGCAGCGCTGGATAGAGCCGCATATTCACGCGGGCGCTACCAAATAAGCTGGCTAATCAAAACTGATCAGGCAGGATAGTGGAAGCCTGCTCGATTATCTCCCGCTCCCGGGAGCTGAAATGCGAGTGGAAGTCGGCGCTTCGGAGCCGCGATTCGCGTTCAGTTTCCGGGAGTTTTGTTAAGCGGTCCAACTCGGTCTTTACTACCGCTCGGCGTGTTTCCGGCAAGGCGTGGAACTGCCGCGCTACGTTACGAACCCCCTGCTGTTGATGTGGGTCGAGTTGCTCGAACCGCTTGTACCTGCCGATTAGCGTCTGCCGATCAGCGGGACTTAAGTTCTCCAGAGTAGCCAACCGCTCTTCAAGGTGCCGCTGCTGATCAGCCGGTAAAGCTGACAAAGCTGCCTTACGCGCCTCGCGCGACATGTTGCTGAGTGCTTCCAAACTAGCCGCTGAGCGGCTGGGTTCTACCGACCGAGCGACCTTTGACTTCTCCGGTCGAACTTTTCCAGCTCGCGCTGGACGTTGTGGCCGCACCATTGTCGGCCGGTTCCCGTGCGGGGACTTGACAGGCGCTCCTCGAAGACTAACCATCGACCCGAGTGCCACAAGCGCTATTGCCGCTTTGTTCACATGGAGCGCGAAGCTGCCGGCGCCTCGTCCTTCACTACATCGAGTTCGTGTAGGAGTTGCACGTCGTCCAAAGCCTTATTCAACTGCTCAACATCAGCCGGGATGATGGCGGGAGCTGCATTGGGAACGTCGGTTGAGGAGGTCCTGCCTGTCCGATCCCAAAGAAAACCTGCCAGGACCAACAGGGTAGTGAGCGCCAGGGAAACCGCTGGACGCCACGAGAGCCGTTGAAAGGCTCCGGATAATACACACCACACAGAAAGATGCGAAGAACGTTCCATACTCGAATAGAGTTTGGAATCAAAATCGAAACTTACTGGAGCGGCTTCCCATTCATCGAGCGTGCTCCAAAGCTGAGACTGCGCTTTCACGAACTGCTCGCAGGCCCGGCACTCGGAAAGATGAGGCCGCAAGATACGTCGCACGGAGTTTTCGAGCCGTCCGGCCGAATAATCCAAGAGCATCCATTCGCCATCCCGGGTTTTCAACGGACACTTCATTTCTCGCTCCTCGCCCCGCTATACAACTTCCAACACTACTGAACACTACGCCATGTGCGCCAGTCGCGCTCGTAACGTCTCATATGCACGAAAAAGTAACGATTTCACAGCCGATTCTGAGCAGGAAAGTACACTCGCAATTTGAGAATACTCCAACTCGTTATACTTGTGCATCATCACTGCGGTTTTTTGTTTTTCGGGTAATCCGTTAATAGCGCGCTTAATCTCGTCTAATTTGACGCGATAAACCATTTGTTGTTCAATCGTGGGCGCCTCGTGGGAGATCTGGAGCGCCGGCGAGTCGGCTGCGATGTTGTCCAGACTGTCCTGGCCGCGCTCATGACGGCCGTCCCGCAACCAGTTCAACGCCAGGTGCGTGGCGATCCGGAACAGCCAGGTAGTGAACTTGGCGGTCGGTTCGTATCTGGCTCGCGACCGGTACACACGCAGAAAAACCTCCTGCGCGAGTTCCTCCGCCACGGCGCGGTTCTGCACCATGCGGTAGAGAAAATGGACGACCGGATTGCGGTGCCGGCTAAGAAGCTGGCTGAAACTCCAGCCATCTCCGTCCTTCACGCGCAACATCAATTGCGCGTCATAGTCGAGGACCCGGGAGGAACCCATTTCAAAGGGAACCCGCTGTGGCTCAAAATGTTTCGGGGACTTATCGGCTCCAAACACGCCGTTTTATTCCTCTTTCCCGTTATTCTTCTTTTAGTGCCCGCTCCATGAGGAGTCGAATCGCCTCCGACGACGACCTTGTCGATTCTAGCACCGCGAGTACTTGCTCTGAGATGGGCAGCTCGACCCCGACCCGCTTGCTCATCGCGACCGCCACCTCGGCCGCGCGTACCCCTTCCGTAGTTGCACGCGAGGAACCGAGCACCTCGGCCGGCGAACGGACGCCGCTCAGCGCCACCCCGAGTTGCCGGTTGCGGCTTAGATCGCCGGTGCACGTCAGAACCAAATCTCCCATTCCTGCGAGACCTGCAAGCGTGCGGGGCTGCGCTCCAAATCGGACCGCCAATCGCGTGATCTCGGCAAGCCCTCTGGTCACCAGCGCGGCCACGGCATTGCTTCCGAGACCGAGTCCCGTGGCCATTCCCGCTCCGATTGCCACTACATTCTTCAGCGCGCCCCCTAGTTCGACGCCGACGATGTCCTCGCTTGTATATAGCCGAAAGTGCGGGCGCGCAAACGCCGATTGCACGGTGCGCGCCGGCTCCGCGGGACCCGCCAGCACCACCGCCGTGGGTAGTCCTCTCGCCACTTCCGCCGCGAACGACGGCCCGCTCAGCGCCAAGATGCGTCCTTCGCACTGCGGAGCGCACCCGGCAATCACTTCGCTCATTCGGCAGAGGGAATCGCGTTCCAGCCCTTTTGTGGCGCTGACCACCACGGCCTGAGGCATCACAGCTTCCTGAACCAATCGCATCACCTCGCGAACGTAGGCCGAAGGAACGGCACAGAGCACAACATCTACGCTTTCGAGGGCCGCGCGCCAATCCTCAGAGACCGCGACGTTCTTTGAAATCGCGATCCCCGGGAAATTGGTCACGCCGGCATTGCGCGCCCAGATACTCACCCGCTCGAAGTTCGGCGCGAGCACGGACGCCAGTGCCGTTCCCCAGCTTCCGCCGCCCAGAACGGCGAGCCGGCTCAAACGCGGGACCTCCGCATCGAAAACGTGTGCTCCACGCCTTCCCGCAGCCGCGCAATGTTCGCCCGGTGCCGCCACACAATCAGCGCGGACGAGAGCAAAGCGGACACCACGACCGGCCAATGTGGACGCTCGATGATCCAGACGGCTAGTGGAAAGCAGATGGCGGCCAGGATCGATCCCAGCGAGATAAAGCGGCTCTGCCACACGGTGATCACAAAAACCGCCAGAACGGCGAGGAGCGCGATTGGAGTCAAATAGGCGAACGCGCCGATAAAGCTCGCAACGGCCTTGCCGCCGCGAAATCGCAGGAACACTGGGTACACGTGACCGAGCAGAACGGCGAGCGCGGCCGCACTCGTCCAAAACTCGCTCCCGTTAGTAATTAGCGCGGCGATCCAGACGGCGGCCCAGCCTTTGAGCATATCGAGCAGGAGCGTGACAACGCCAATCCCGCGCCCGATAGTGCGAAATACATTCGTTGCCCCGATATTGCCGCTTCCGGACGCTCGGACGTCCGCACCGGTCCGCAGCTTAACTAAAACATAGCCGAAGGGGATACTTCCAAGAAGATAGGCGATTACAAGCGCGAGAGCGGGCCGCACGAGAAGATAGTTTACATGCCAGGTAAATGAAGCTTCTTGCCTTGTAATCGCGGCTTAGCTTTTTCATCGTCCCGACTGCGCGAGGTCGCCGTTTCGCCCGCAGACATTTACTGGATGATCTTGTAGACTACACCGGCGTTGTAAAGCCCGCCGGAACTCGTAGTTCCGTAGACATCGCCATTAGCGCTCAGCGTCGTCCCAGCATACGGATTTGCTCCGCCGGACTTATCGGTGAAGCTGAAGAGAATGGTCTCCTGGTGACTGGCCGCATCGATTCGATACACTACCCCGTAATTCTCAAGCCCGCCCAGCGTCGTAGTGCCGTAGAGATTGTCCGCACTATCAAATGTCACACCGCCATATGGATCGGCCCCATCGGATCCCGCAAAGCTGTGAGGCCTCGGTGTGATCTACAAACGAGACGCGGGGAGTTGAAACCGGTTTGCTGAGAGTGAGTATATGCTGTCTTACACGCGCTTGGCAGCGATTCGGGTCGTAACCACTCGGGTCCAAGTGTAGAGATTTGCCGGGAAATGAGACCGCGAAGGCAAATATCAAATCGAGCAACTGTGCGCGGCGAAGGAGACTGAGCCTACCTTCGCCCGGACCTTTGTGATAGAACCGTGTGTGGCGTGATTGGCTCAAAGCACGCCTTCTATTCCCTCGGTCAGGAGGTTTCATGTTTCCCCGCAGATCATCTCTTATCAAAGTTCGCATCGTGGTAATTGCACTTTGGGCATTGGTCTTTTCCGGCGCCGCTCCGGCCCAAACCGAAACGGTGCTTCATAATTTCTCCTTCGACACGGGACAACAACCGTCCGCCGGTAGACTTGTGGCCGATGCCGCGGGTAGCCTGTACGGAACGACTTCCTCCGGAGGGCCCGCGGATGTAGGCGTTATCTATAAACTGGATCACAGCGGCCACTACAAGGTGATTCATGGCTTCAAGGGTAGCGACGGAGCGTATCCACTTGGAGTCATTCAGGACCCTTCGGGCAATGGGTACGGTGCTACGATGCTGGGCGGAGCTCCGTATTTAGGGGTAATCTTCGAGCTAAGTTCCGTAGGCCAATTTACAATTCTTCACACTTTCACTGGCCCGGACGGATCGACTCCTTTCTCATCCCTTACCCGCGACAGCGTTGGCAATTTTTACGGGACTACCTCTTTGGGTGGCGCGTTCGGCTGCGGCGTAGTTTACGAGCTATCGCCCGGCAATCAGTATAAAGTGCTTCACAGCTTCTCCGGCGGCGCTCTGGATGGAGCGAACCCTATCGGTTTGCTGTTCCGAGATGCGGCCGGGAATCTTTACGGATCGACCATGGCGGGAGGACCCGCCAATGTTGGGGTCGTTTATAAGCTCGGTCCGGATGGAACCGAAACGATTCTCCATTTCTTCTCGGGTGGCTCGGATGGGAGCATGCCCTATGCGGGTGTTATCGCCGATCCCTCCGGCAATCTCTACGGCACCACATACTACGGCGGAACTCAAAACAAAGGCATTGCTTTCGAACTCGATCCGAACGGCAATGAAACCATTCTCCACAGTTTTGGGGGGACTTCGGACGGTTCCGGACCGATATCGGACCTTGCTTTCGACTCATCCGGCAATCTCTTTGGTTCGGCCATCTTTGGCGGGGAGTTTGGGAATGGCTGTATCTTCCGGCTAGATCACAACATACAACAGGAGACTGTATATTACAGCTTCAATTATACGGACGGTTCAAGCGGCTCCAGCAATCTGCTGATTCTTCCAAACGGAAACATGTACGGCGCAACCGAGTACGGGGGCCCCCACTATTACGGAGTACTCTTCAAGCTCGCACCCTCACCGTGATCTTCGGCTACAGCAAACAGGACGTGTTTTTTGGTTTCAAACTCTTTCTCGACCGTTTGACGGTAGTTCTCGACACTTCGAGACTTTATAGAAACAAAGACTCCCGCCGAAATCGAGAATACCGGGGGGCGTGAGAGCATACGCGAAAATAAGGCAATGCTCTCTGCGAACGCCTCTCGAGGCGCAACCAGCGGACTATCTATTCTATTCGCTCTCCTGGGATCGCTAACTCCTGGGGACGCATTCGCGGCGGACGCGCCGCTCGACCCACCTGCGCAAGCCAAAACGCTCGTTCGCACAGGCAAGGTGAAGGAAGCCGTCGAGCTGCTCACCAAAGCCGTAGAAAGGAATCCCTCGGACGCAGCGTCCGCCGCTGAACTTGGATCGATTCTCCTGGCCCGCCGGGAGTTTGAAAATGCTCGCACCACGGTAAACTCCGCGCTCAAGGCAAAGCCGAAGTCGGCGCCGCTCCAGGTCGTGCTAGGCGACATCGACTTTCGCGAAGGCCACATCTTCGAAGCCGAGAAAAACTATAAGGCCGCGTTTGCTCTCGATCGCAATAATGCCCGCGCGATCTACGGAATCGCGCGCGTGTTCCGCACCGCCTCGATGGATGCGAAAGCCGACAAGCTCATTAAAGCCGCCCACTCGCTCGCGCCGGACAATCCGGAGATCGAGGCGTCCTCGGCGCGTATTGGCGTTGTGGGCCTGGAAGCTATTCCTGCCCTGGGAAAGAGCCTGGCGGACACTTCCGATCCGCAGTCCCGCATCGCCCGAAGCCTCCGGTCGCAAATCGCGGTCATTAAAGCTCTCAATGGCCGCAAGCCGTGCGAGCTTGCTTCCCCTTATCAGAATTACCGTCTCACTTTGCGCCCGTTAGCGAACGGCAGATACTTCACCGGCTACGGCATCACTCCAGCGTTCAACGGCGTTCGGTCCGAACTACGGCTCGATACAGGCGCGAGCGGATTGATCATCTCGCGTAAGCTCGCCGAAAAAGCGGGTATCCAGACGATCGCTGAAAGCGTCATTCGGGGCATCGGCGATCAAGGAGACCCCGACGCTTCTACCGGGCTAGCCGAGCGTATCTCGGTCGGGAACGCCGAGTTTCGGAACTGTCCCGTCGAGATCACCGACAAAGATGTGGGCGAGTCGGGTGGGCTGCTCGGGACCGACATCTTCCGCCGGTTTCTCGTCACTCTCGATTTCCGCACCAGCGCGATTGTTCTCGCGCCGCTCTTCGGTCCTGCGTGGGACGGCGATACCGCGGTTGATCGCTACGACGGACCCGAGTTGAAGGGCTACGCCCAAGTACTTGCATTGGGATCGCATCTCGCGATTCCGACCAAAGTGGCGGATGAGTTCGAAGGACTCTTCGTCCTGGATACAGGGGCCGGACGTAGCCTGGTCTCCACTAACTTCGCTGAGCAGTTCACCAACTCTCACGACAATCGCTACGCACGAATTCGGGGCATCTCGGGAGAGG
>JAVHMZ010062932.1:0-11408 GCA_034782995.1 Amazona versicolor | reverse complement strand
GCCAGAGCGCAACTAGCCACTGCGGCGGCCGCCGCCAGCCACAGCGTGCGTGTCATCAGCCGCATCGCTTCAGCTGCGCGGCTGTCACGCCGCAAGCGCGCCAGTTCCGGCAAAAGCGCATTGGAAACCGGCGAGACCAGGTAAGCGATCACCACGTTGACGCAGCGGATGCAATAGTCAAACGCCGCCGCCATCCCCGAGCCAGCCTGCGTGGCATAGGCGCGGGTCACGATGACGTTGAGTGCGAGCAGTCCGGCGTAAATTAGAAACGCACCTGGTTTGGCCAGAAGCTCGCTCATGCCATGGTCGTCCGCATCGAGGCGGCTGCGATCTTCGCGCAACTTACGACGGATAGGACGCGCGAACGCCCACACGATGGCCCATTGCGTAAATGCACCCGTGATATAGCCGAGGGCGAAACCATAGACTCCAAACGGTCTTCGTAATGCGAGCGCGCCCGCGATAACGAAGATGTTGAGCACGGCCTGATAGAAAGCCGATGGTGCGAAACGCCGCTCCGTATACAGCAGCGCGGAGTGCAGCGCCGCCGCGCCCGCCGCCAGCGTGGATAGCGAGGTGATTCGCAGAAGATTTACCGTCTCGTTGTAGACCGCGGGATTCAGGCCCGGCCCAAGCACGCGCACCAGATACGGCGCAAATAGCATGATCGCCGCGCTCAGCGAGCAGAAGATCCAACGGAAGAGGCGGGCGGCACGACGGAAGAGCGCCGCGCGGTCTCCGCCCTGCCGCGCCGTAAGCAGCGGAACGAAGGCGAACACCATCGTGTTGATCAGAACGAAGTTCAGCGTGTCGATTGGACCGATCGCAACCGCCAGACCATCGGCGAGCGAGCGCGTTCCCAGCAAGTACGCGGTAACGGCACTGCGTCCGAAGCCGAGAATGTTGCCGGTCAGAATACCGCCGGTAATCACCAACCCGCCGCGCATGGCCGGATGCTGAGCGAGAACACCCGCGCGGTCGCGCCAGCGCGCCATACGGGCCACCACGTTCTGCGGTTCTCGCGCCCGAATCTGCGGCTCTGGCGTCTGTAGTTTCAGCGCGGCCTTTCTAGGTGACCCGGCTCCCCGCGCTTTTCGCGGCGGCGAGTGCAGCTTCGAAATTGGGTCCCTCGGATACTTCTTTGACGTACTCGACGTGGTTCAAGCGGTTGTCCGGTCCAACCACAAAAATCGCCCGGCTCTCGATGCGCAACTCTTTGATTAGCGTGCCATAGCTTTCGCCAAACGATCCGTCGCGGTGATCGGAAAGCATCTTGACGTAATCGACTCCGAAGTTCGAGCACCAGCGTTTCTGCGCGAACGGAAGATCCATGCTCACGGTGTACACTTCGACTCCGTCCATCTTGCCCAGCTCGTCGTTGAAGCGTTTGGTTTGCGCGTCGCAGACGGGCGTATCCAGCGAAGGAACGACGCTGAAGATGCGTGTTTTGTTACCGGTGTCGCGTAGTGTCACGGGATTCATGGAGAGATCGACCAATTGGAAGTCTGGCGCGGGATCTCCGGGCTTCAGTTGCGGCCCAAGCAAGGTCAAAGGTTTGCCCATCAACGTAACGGCTCCGTGGCGTTCCATAATTGCAAAATCTCCTTTGGGGAATGGCGAAGGGAAGGAATTCAGTTTAGCAATTGGCGCAAATCGTTCGGTTCCGTGACAGGTAACTGACAGACAAAGTTTTGGCAAACGTAGGCTGTTGCTCTTCCGTCGATTGCCGGCAGGCGCGGAGCTTCGGCCGGGGCATCCTCTGCAAAAAGCGTAACGCGGAAAGGCTGAAAGCGCTTCGACACTTCGCTGAGCAGCGCGCGCGTGTCGGCGCCATCACGCGTTCCGGCAATGACGACCTGCCGCGGGACAGCAAGAGCTTCGTCCAGTGCGCACAACATGAGCGGCAGTCCAAAGCCCTGTGTTCGAAGACGTTCCCCGAACGCGGCGAGCAGTCTGCGCGCCGCATCGCCGAAGTCGGTTCGGCCGGTGATACGTTCCAATCGCAGCAGGACTAAAGCTGCCACAGCGTTGCCCGAAGGTTCAGCGCCGTCGTAATCGTCTTTCATTCGAAGCAGCAAGTCTGGCGCGGCGGCGCTGCTGAAAAAGCCGCCGTTCTCTCGATCTTCAAACAGCTCCCGCATGCGCTCGGTTATTGCGACAGCGAGGTCGAGATAGCGCCGTTCGAATCCGGTCTCATACAGATCAACGAGCGCTCGCGCGAAAAACGCATAATCGTCGAGGAATCCGGGGATGGCGGCGTCGCCTGCTCGATAGCGCCGCAGCAGAACGCCGGAGCGGCGATCCCACATGTGGGAAACGAGGAAGTCTGCCGCTCTTCGGGCGGCATCGATATAGCATGCCTCGCCGAGAGCCGCGCCCGCGCGCGCTAACGCACCGATCATCAAACCATTCCACGAAGTAAGGACCTTGTCGTCCAAATGCGGCCGGGGCCTGCGGGTGCGCGCTGCCAGCAGCATTGCGGAACCCTCATCCAGAGCCTGGCGTGCGCCACTCGTGGGCAGATCGAAATGATGCGCCGTTTGTTCAACCCCATGTGCTCCGAATAGAATGTTGCGGCCGGTGAACTCGCCATGCGGATCGTTTTCGACATTGCCGTCGGGTTGCATGCCAAATCGGTAAGCCAGCAATCTCCCTCGTTCGCCGCCGGCAACACGCGCGACTTCCTCCGCGCTCCAAAGATAAAACGCCCCTTCGCTTTTCTGTTCCGGATGCGCGGGGTCGGCCGCGCTGTCGGCATCTTCGGCCGAGTAGAAGCCCCCTTCGGCGTCGGTCAGTTCCCGAAGCACGTAGTCGCACACGCGCCGCACTTCCCGCTCGGATTCCGCATCGCCCGTGATTTGGAAGACTTCGGTCAACACGGAAACGAGTTGAGCTTGATCATAAAGCATCTTCTCGAAATGCGGAACAAACCAGTAGGCGTCAACCGAATAGCGATGGAAACCGCCGCCGAGCTGATCGTTCATGCCGCCAAGGGACATCATGCGAAGCGTGTGCCGCACCATGTCGAGCGCGTGCGCATCGTTCGTCCCGGCCCAGTAGCGTAGCAGAAATTCGAGCAAGACGGGACGGGGAAATTTCGGCTCCGCGCCAAAGCCTCCCAGCCGCGCATCGTAGAAACGCGCGCAAGTTTCGTAAGCCGCCGCCACCGCATCGCGGCCCGGCATCCCCCCTGGAACCGCCGTGCTGGCGGTGGATGCCATCTGCTCTAATTGCCTGAGGATGGCACCGGTGGACTGCTCGATGCGGTCGCGCTCCGTGCTCCACGCGCTTGCTATCCGTTCCAATACTTCCGCAAAGCCGGGGCGCCCGTAGCGCGACTCCGGCGGGAAGTAGGTGCCGCCGACGAAAGGCTTGCCCTCCGGCGTGAGCCAAACCGACATGGGCCAGCCGCCCGAACCGGTTGCCGCCTGCACATACGACATGTAGATGCGATCAATGTCCGGCCGTTCCTCGCGGTCCACTTTGACGGAGACGAAACTGCGATTGAGCTGCGCCGCGATGCTCTCGTTTTCGAACGACTCGCGTTCCATCACGTGACACCAATGACAAGTCGAGTAACCAACCGAGAGAAAGATCGGCTTGCCTTCCGCGCGCGCTTTGTTTAAGGCTTCGGAGCCCCACGGAAACCAGTCCACGGGATTGTGCGCGTGTTGTTGGAGGTAAGGACTTTTCTCGGCGGCTAGTCGATTAGCGGGCATTCACCCATTGTCGTGTTGCGGTGATTTGGAGCTGTTGGGAAGGAAAACGCCTGGACTCGCTCTCAACGCGTCTGCCGCCCGGGCCACCTCTTTCGATCAAAGGAGCCGCACTCGAGTACGCGGGCCTTGCCCGGCGTGGCGTTGTCAATGGCTGCAATGAGATCTTTTTAAGATTCCCGCGGATGACGGGCAACTCAATCGCGGAAAGAGCCACCACGGCTAAGCGACGCCCGGCAAGGTTCTGTTCGTACGACAGCGTTTGGTCACCGGTCAAGATAACATCAAAGCCTTCACCCTCGGCAGCTCTGAGAAGTTCACCGTTTTTTAAACCAGCCCATCCCATGTAGGTCACCGTGAAGACTTCATGGGATCCCAACATATTGCGTAGAGCGTGGTCGAGATTCTCGTCGAGCAACACTTTCACGACGCTAGTTGCTTTTGCTGGGCGTGAGCGAAATCGATCAATCTTTGAATCTGCTCAACAGACAAGGCGGGAAAACCTTCGCGCAATTCTTCAACACTCACGCCGAGATCGAAGCTGCCTACAATGGCGTCGGGAAGGATGCGGGTTCCGCGCACGATGGGGCGGCCCGAGACCTTGCCCGGAATGCGCTCGATCAGTTCGCATGCCGTCCAGTCGGTATTCCGGTCAAACATATGCTTCTTGAACTATCTTAGCGATTAGAAAACACTTACAGCTGACTGCGTCAGCTGCTCGACAACACACGATTTAAGAGAAGACTTTCCTAAAACTTCAAGCCCAACTGCACCCAAGCCCGGCGCGGCGCACCAGGTGAAAAGAACGTCACGCTTTGCGCTGGGGCATCTCCGGCGAAAGGGCCGGAATCGTATGCCGGAAAAGGATTGGATTGAATTGCGCCCTGACTCGTTAAAGTCGTTCCCGCGAGTTGCGCGGCCGTGTAGTATTTGTGATCGAAAAGGTTGTCCACCTGTACGGCGAGTTCGAAATGCCTCGCGAAGTCGTAGTGGACGCGCAAATTGGTGATCGCGTAGCCAGGCGAGTTGCCAGGACCCAAGTAGTAAAGACCATCGGCCTGGTAAGCGTTATTTTCGTTGCCTCGCGCATAAGAACTAGAAGTTACGATCTCGTCAATATCGAAGCCCAAACCTCTTATGGGTTGGAATACGATGAAGGCTTTGCCGGTATGTTTCGGGATCAGTGGAATGCGGTTACCGGGATGTACGGTGATCACGCCATCCAGGCCGGGATACCCGCCTAACGCGGAATCGTTGGTATTGTTTGACGAGCCGTCCAAAACTTCTACGCTGCGATAAGTAGCGGATAATAGCGTCCAATCGAGGCCCCACGAGAAGCGGCGTCCGTCAACGCCGATGGAGGCATCGACTCCCTCCCGCCGTGTCTTCGCGAAGTTTTGGAAGTAGCCAGTGCCCGTTACCGGCGCGGCGATAAATAGAATGTCGTTGTGATTTTCGGCGTAGAACGCGTCGAGGTTCCAGCGCAGACTGCCGACAATCGGAAACTGCGACTTGCCGCGCACACCCGCTTCCCAGGTATCGGTGACCACTTGGGCGAGAGGCGGATCTGAAGAGAGCGAGTTGGGAAGACTACAGGGAGCGTCCGGGTCGGCACAACCAAGCTCGATCGAAGTCGGAGCGCGGCTGCCTTGCGCAAATCTTCCGTAAATATTCACGCTGGAGGTTGGACTCCACGTCAGTCCGACCGACGGGTTGAATCGTTGAAACGTGTAGTTCCCTGTCAAAGAACCGGATCCTGCGATGGGGTTGAGCCGATCCGTGTTGTTTACGTCCTGCCGGTTGTAGCGTCCCGAGACCGTTAGATTGAAGCTTTTTGGGAATGTCAGCGTGTCGGTGAAGTAGACGCTTCCGTTGGGAGTGGTGCCGTGCAAGTTAATAGAAGAGTCTTGCCAAGCGGGAACGCTGGTGAGTGAAAAGTCCGAATTTGCATAGGCGTACGCCGTGTTCTGGGTATAGTCGATTGAGCCGTGATCGAAGAGAGCACCGACTGCGAAGAGATTTTGGCCAAAGCGGGTCGCATTGCGGAGAGAGATTTGTCCGGAAACGCCGAACTCATTCTGAACCTGCTTGCCGTAAATGTTGATGCCATCGCAGGTGGAGTCGGGGTCTCCACCCGGTATCAGTGTTTCGGCGATACAGGGGAGTTTGGGAAATGGGGTGTTGGTGATATCCGCTCCGTCTGTGGGTACTCCGGTGTAACCGGCGGCAGTGAGAGCGTCTTGTTCGTCGGAGGTGGGCTGATAAATGTCGCCGCCTGCTACGTCGTCATTAAAGTTGGGATTGATTGTCTCGGTTCGGATGTTGCGATACCAGATATTGCCGGTGAAGTTCAATGCGTCGCTGAAGGAGTGGCGCGCGATGAAGTTCACCGACGGCGAACGATTGGCGGTGCTGTCAGGCACCGAGTAAGAACTCGTGTAGTCACGCGCAAGCAGGCGATAGTCCTGAAGCCCGTTCCCGAGAAGAGTGTTATAGACATAGGAAAGGGTGAGCGCGAGATCCGTTTTCGGAGTGCGCCAGCCCAAGTGCGCGAAACCCTGCCGAACGTCCGATGTCGAAGCATAGCGCCAGCCCGACTCGTGAAATCCCATGCCGGAAAGAAACCAGTTGAAGCCTGTAGCGCCACCTCCACCCCACTCGCCTTCCGCCATCTTGCGGCCGCTGCTGCCATAGAGGACGTTTCCGCTAAAGCCCGGGTTGGTGATTCCACTCTTAGTAGTGACGGAAAGCGCACCGCCAAGGGTATTTAGGCCAAACAACGGATCGGAGCCGGGCACGAGGGTCACTTCGGAGATGGAGTTTTTCGGAATAAGGTCCCAACCCACTACATCGCCGAACGGCTGGTTCTGCCTTACGCCGTCGACGTACACCGAAATACCCTCAGGCGTGCCGAGCAGCGGCGAGGCCGTGTAGCCGCGATAGTTCACGTCCGGCTGAAAAGGGTTTTCCTGCATTTCATTGAAGTACACGCCATTTAGCCGGCGGTTCAGGTAATCCGCTAAGTCAAGCGCGCCGCTACTTCGGATGTCCGCAGCGGTCGCAGTTTGGACTGGGCTGGCGATCTGATTCGTCGAAAGATCCGCCCCGCTGAGAGGTGTTGCGGAAACAACATCGGTGCGAAAAACTCGAGAGGCGGGCTGCATGATGACGGTCTTGGAGACGGTTTTGCCTGCTTCCAAATCGACGGTCACTGTTTCGGCGGCGAATCCCGTTCGTACAATCTGAAGCCGGTATTGGCCGGGAATGAGATTCCCGATGCTGGCATTCCCGGCGGCGTCGGTGCGGAATTGCCGAACGACATCTCCCTTCGAACTCTGCAGCGACCCGCTGGCAGTCATGGACGCGCCGGACGAATCTTTGACCTGCAATTGAAGTTCGGAGTCCGGTGCTTGCGCGGCAAGGACTCCCGTTAAGAATGCCAACGAGAACAACCCATGGCGGACCCGCTTGCTTCGGCAAACCGCCGGAAAATAGAGCATACAAGCATATTCCCGTCGCGCCCGGTTTGTTCAGCCTTTTTGCTCGTGTTTTTTATGAATGGCAGCGCCCTAGCGGTCGCGGTCCGAGGGACGATCCGTGTGGAAATATTTCTTGTAAGCCCCAATCCAGTCGGTAGCCATCTCGTGTTGCGCAACAGCCAAATCGATCTGTCCGTCGCACACCAAATCGCGAAGGTGGTCCTCCAAGGCGTCTTTGGCGGCGGCGTTCCACGGCCGGGTGTTTCGTGATTGGGGCCAGAGGTTGTGAATGTCGTCCGCGCCACCAAGAGCTGGAGTGATCAGATAGTCGAGTTCATAGGTGCTCGCTTCACGAGTGTAAACGCCGTATTCGTCGAAAATCTTGCGTTGCAGACTTGCGGACACGGCCCTGTTCTTCACATTTGATTCGCGGCAAAGTTCGCTCCGGCTGAGCAGGACCGTAGCCCCCGGGGTAAGACCAGGATCGGGTTTGGTTATTGCCAGAACCCGTCCGGAACTGCGGATGTGCCATGCCGCAATCGCCAGGTATGCGATACCCGCCAAGAGGAGGAAAGAGCCGAGCGCCGCCCAACGGTTTCGCAGTTGCAATCCGCTGAACCAGTGCGCTTGTGGGACGGCACGCGTTGCACTAACGCGAGCCTGCGTCATTTGCGCGATCAGCCGCGCACGCGAATCCTCCGGAGACGGGACAACGTCCGCGAAGCGGTCTCGAGACACCCGAATGAATGTGCCGATAGCCGATTCAATCTCCTGACGCCGTGCGCGGCAAGTCCAACAAGTGGTGAGATGCGAGTGCGCGCGCGTCATCTCTTTCCGGGCCAGTTCGCCATCGATAACCGCGATGATGTCTTGATCCGAGAGATGCGCTTGGTCCGGCTTCACGGCTTCACCTCCCAACGACGCAGGCTATACGGCCCAGAGCCTCTTCGAGCCGCGCGGCAACGGAGCCCAAGGAGATCTCTAGAACCGCCGCGATCTCGCGGTACCGTAAACCTTCCGCCCTCAGATAAAAACAGCACCGGGTCGGTTCCGGCAAGGCAGCGACGACGGCCAAAACCCGGTCGCCAATCTCAATCGCCGCGTACCGATCTTCAGGATTCGGAACGGGGCAGACAACCGAACGATTCTCAATCCCGCCAGGAACAATTCTTGCGACTTTCTGATCGCGTTGGTGCTTTCGCGCGAGATTGTGCGCGACACGGAATAGCCACCCACGCAGGTTGTGCTTTGGTTTGCCTCCGAGCAAGTGATGGAAGAGGGCCAGGAAAGACTCTTGAAGGAGGTCTTCGGCATCGCGGACTGAAAGCGAAAAACTCAGCAGATAGCGCAACAGAGAGCCCCTGAGATCGTCAAAGAGCGCGATCACTTCCTCTTCGATCGGCGAACGCAAGTAGGGTTCGCTGGCTGCGCCCGGCTCTGGCGAAACTAGCGTTGGACCGGTGCTCATGCCCGCCCTTTGGCTGGCTGAACGGGAGTTGTTCCAAGCGGCAGCTCGTATTCGATCTTCCAATTAACTATTCCTTTCGGAGGTCTTTTGTTCAGGAAGTTTTTAAGCGTTGCAACACGTCGGCTTCAGTCTCGCCTCTGTTGAGCGTGACTCCCTTCGATGTTTGGAGTCTATCGCACGCCCGACAAACCGGTGAGCCCAAAGCGGCTGGCCCTCAAATTGCACGCCTGTGCGTCGTGCCGGCAAAAAAACGCGCTCCTCAAGTTCATGTGGACCCGCGCGAATCCGCCAAACAGGCGCATCTGCGATATGTAACTGCGGACCGTCCAGGATTCTCCCGGGTTCGCTCCGGCGAGAACTTCCATTACCTCGACACCGATGGCAAGAAGGTCACCGACGAGGAGCACCTCGCGCGCATACGCAGTTTGGTTCTCCCGCCAGCTTGGGAAAACGTTTGGATCTGCTCATCTCCGATTGGGCATTTGCAGGCGGTTGGGGTGGACGCGCGCGGACGGAAACAGTATCGCTACCATCCACGTTATCGGGAAGTCCGCAATGAGACCAAATTCCGATCCATGGTAGAGTTTTCCCGCGCCCTACCCAAAATCCGCAGGCGCGTGCGTGACGATTTGACCTTGTCCGGGCTGCCTCGGCACAAAGTGTTGGGCACCGTTGTTCGTCTTCTTGAAACCACATTCATTCGCATCGGCAATGTGGAATACGCGCGCGATAACGATTCCTTCGGACTAACAACACTCCGCAACCGCCATGTCCAGCTCGACGGCTCGACAGTGAAGTTCAAGTTTCGCGGCAAGAGTGGACAGAACCACGACATCAAACTGCAAGACCGGCGCGTCGCTCGCATTATCCGCGAATCGCAGGACTTGCCTGGCTACGAGCTGTTTCAGTACATCGACGACGATGGGGAACGTCACCCGGTGGACTCGGCCGACGTGAACTCTTACTTGCAGGAAATTTCAGGCTCGGACTTCACGGCGAAGGACTTTCGCACTTGGGCGGGATCGGTTCAGGCTGCGCTGGCGCTAGCGCAAATCGGTCCGTTCGAAAATGCTGCGGAGTGCAAGCGCAACATCATCGCGGCCGTCAAGTATACGGCGGAACGGCTCGGAAACAAGCCGGCAACTTGCCGCAAATATTACATTCACCCGACGGTACTCGAAGCCTATACCAACGGTACGCTGCTGCAGTTCGTGAAGCCGCCCGAAGAAGACTTCATTCCTACGGAAGCGACGCTTCACCCCGAAGAAATTTGCGTGGTGAAGCTGATTCAGAGCGGCGAAGCGGCTGCGGAAACACCTCGCGCGGCCTGATTCGCCGGGGCAGATACCGGGCCATCCATGTGATGAATCACGATATCCACTCGCCGGTTTTTCGCGCGGCCTGCTTCAGAATCGTTGGCCGCTCGGGGACGCGTATCCGCATAGGCTGCCGCCGATAAGCGTTCGGGCGGAACGCCCAACATATGAGTGAGATAACGAATAACCGAGAGGCCGCGAGCCGCGGAGAGCTCCCAGTTGTCTCCGAAACGCGATCCGTGCAAAGGCGCGCCATCCGCATGGCCTTCGATTGAAACAGGATTCGGTAACGGCATGATCGCGTCGGCGATTTGTCCTAGAGTGGCGAAACACTCGGGCCGAATTTGATCGTCGCCGGATAAGAAAAACGAGGCGTCGTGGAGTTGGAGCACGAGACCGCGGGTTTCTAGAGAGATCTCAAACTTTCCCGTCGCGAGCGATCCGCGAAGCTGTTCATTCAGTAATGCTTGGAGTCGAGCGAACTCAGGCGATGGAGGATTCGCCTTCGCTGGTGGATTGGGGTCGATTGATGGTTTAACCGCGGTACGTCCAGCGGCGAACAGCACCACGAACAAAGTGAACAGCAACGTCAGGACATCGGCATACGACAGCATCCAGCGGTCGGTCGCCAGCGGCGGCGTCAGTATGTCTTCCATCTAGGCGCCTTTCGCCATGGCCATCGCTCCCGAAGGATTGGAGACGCTCTCGACGCGCGTGCTATTGGCGGTTTTCGCCAGAAATGGCGCCAAGCGCGATTCCATAGCAATCGGGTGCAATCCTTCCAGCAGGCAGAGCACGCCTTCCGTCAGCAGTTCGTTCGCTTCCACCTCGGCCAATCCGGAGGCGCGCAACCGGCCCGCTATGGGCAGAAGGATCAGGTTCGCTAAAGCCAAACCGTATACCGTTGAGACGAAAGCGGCGGCGACTCCGTGCCCGACGGCGGAAATGTCGTTCAGGTGTTTCATTACCTGAATGAGGCCCAGCACCGCCCCGAGAATGCCGAGCGTGGGTGCGAATCCCGCAGCCGATTCGAAGACGCGCGCATAACGGGCGGCATTCTGCGCTCGTAGACGAGTTTCGAGTCGCATGGTGCGAGCGACGTCCTCTACCGGCGAACCATCCGCCGCCATGCGGATCGCCTCGCGCAAGATGGGAGATGGAAAAGTCGCGGTTTCGCTTTCGAGCGCCGCGAGCCCGCCGCGCTTTGCTTTTCGGCTAAGCTGAGCAAGACTGTCGACCGTGGCGCGTGCATCGGTTTGCCGCGCGCGCATCGCGCCGGAAATTGACGCGATCGCTTCCCGCACAATGCCCAAAGGGTTGGTAATCAGAGTGGCGCCAGCAGTTCCGGCGAGTAGCAACACGACCGACGACCACTGGAACAGGTCCGCCGGCTCCCCGCCTTGCCAGATCAACGCGGCGTAGATGCCGC
>JAVHMZ010062931.1:0-29703 GCA_034782995.1 Amazona versicolor | reverse complement strand
TCGGAGGCGCGCGATAGTTGCGGAGAGTTCGGGGTTCCAACCCAGGCGCGCGTGCGGCGGCAGAGGCGATTCGCCCGCCGGAGCCGCCGCCGAAGCGAATAGTAGGGCCGCAGCTATCGCAGTACGCATCCTCACGCCGGCTCCTCGGGACGTTTCCCATCGGCGGGATTGACCATCGCTTCGTGAGTGCGCTCGCGGAACGCGCCGCGCATTCCGGCCGCTAGCCCGACTGCCTGTTCTCCGAAGCGGTCGCGCAGACGATCGGCGGTCGCCATGGCGTCGCGCCACCGCAGACGCGACTCGCTATTGAGCAGATTGAGCTGCCCAGCCTCATGGGTGAATCCCGAAACGTGCACGCCGAGCAGGCGAATCTTCTCGCCACTCTTCCAAGCCTCGCGGAATAGATCGCGCACGGCATGAAAGATTTCGATGTCGAGTTCGGTAGACTCCGGCAGAGTGTGGGCGCGCGTGATGGTTTCAAACGCTTGGTTGCGGAGTTTGAGCTGCACCGTGCGCGCGTGGAGGCCGTGCTCGCCCAAAAGTTCCAAAAACTCTCCGCGACCGCAACCTAAGTCGAGCACTGGCCTAGATCCGGAACCCGCCCTATGCTCTTCAAGAATCGGCATGTAAACACGTTGACGCTCTTTAATTTCAGCTCTGCTTCCTCTAAATACATCTTCAAAAGCGGAGTAGACAGAGTCGTACCGGTGGGCTTCATGCTCTTGTGCAATCGTCTCAATCCGTTCATTGTTAGAAGACTCGGGCAAGTTTCGACGAGTCTCGGACAAAAACAAGTCCAGGCGTCGATCCTGGAGACTTACTGCCGATCTGGTCTGGTGAGCGTAAATCCCGAGATCGGATAGACGGGCAGCGACCGTGTCCCGCCAGCTGGAATCGCTGCCTGCCTGCTCTGCGAGCCGGGCTTGCTGAGCACTAATTTGTACCTGCTGATCGCTAATTTCTTGCAAGCGGCTCATGACCGCTTGCGCCAAGTAATGAGCTTGAGTGCTGCGCTCTACTGCCGCATTCATCTGCATTTCGAGGGCGGCCCTGGACTCCTGCTCAACTTGGGCCTGCAGCCGGACTTGCATCATTTCCAGATGTTGAAGTTGTCGTTCAATGGTAGCGACTTTGCGCTCGCAGACCGACACCAGATCGCGCAATCTTGCTTGGCTCGAAGTTAGCTGGTCAACCTCTAGAGCCACAACCTCTGAAAAGCCGGTTTGCTCGCGAAGTGAACGCCCGACAATATCCGCAAGCGAACGCAGATTATGGCTCTGCCACCAAAGTAAGCGATAAAGACGCCGCTTAAGTCCCGTTCCAAGACGGCTTCGGAAGGAATCGCGAGCGGAGTTCGGCTCTCCAGCTGCGAGCCGCTCCTCGAAACCGCTGAGTTCACTGGCTAAAGCGCCAAACCGGGGAGCCAAATTAGCAGGCATGCATCAGGTTGACAGCACCAGCCAAGGCCAAGCAGCAGATTCAAAGCTCGGCAATCGCCCTGCAAGTCAACTGATGATTCTAGCTCACACCGGGACTAAATCTCGGCTTTAGTTCCACGATTGAATCTCGCATCGAAATGCACTCCCGTGATACCCTCAGGAGATCTACTGTCAATGAAACGCCGTGCTTTGATTACCGGGATCACAGGACAGGATGGATCATATCTAGCTGAACTGCTGATCTCTAAAGGTTACGAGGTACACGGGTTAGTTCGCCGTATTGCCTTGGAGGATCCTGAGCACCGCCTCGCCCGCCTTGCAGCGGTACGGGACCGGATCACATTGCACGCGGCTTCGCTCGAGAGCTACGCGAGCGTGTATCAGGCAGTCTCCAAAATCGTTCCGCATGAGTGTTATCACCTGGCCGCTCAGAGCTTTGTTAGCTACTCGTTCGATGACGAGTTCTCCACTCTGAACGTCAACATCAACGGCACGCACTATTTGTTGGCCGCCATGAAAAACGTGGCGCCGCACGGACGTTTTTACTTTGCCGGCTCGAGTGAGATGTTTGGTAAAGCAGAGCAGGTGCCCCAATCCGAACAGACGGTATTCCATCCACGTTCGAGCTATGGAATTAGCAAGGTAGCCGGCTTTGAATTGACGCGCAACTATCGCGAAGCGTACGACCTGCACGCAAGCAGTGGCATTCTGTTCAACCATGAATCGCCCCGGCGTGGATATGAGTTCGTTACTCGCAAGATCACGTCCGGCCTCGCCCGAATCTTGGCCGGAAAAAGCAAGCAGCTCAAGCTAGGCAATCTAGAAGCAAAGCGCGACTGGGGACATGCTCGGGAATATGTTCACGCCATGTGGCTGATGTTGCAGCAACCGGAACCTGACGATTACGTTGTAGCCACGGGCGAGACTCATTCAGTGCGTGAGTTCGTGGAGACTGCGTTTGGGCATGCAGGGTTGGATTATCGCGATTACGTCGTCACTGACTCCGATCTGTTCCGTCCGGCCGAGGTGAACATCCTGCTAGGCGATGCGGCGAAGGCACACGAGCGGTTGCATTGGACTCCCCGCATCGGTTTCCGAGAGCTTGTTCACGAGATGGTGGAAGCTGACTGTCAGGCGCAGGGCGCTTCGTTAGCGAATCGTCAAACACTCGTCGCCGCGCACGGCTAACGTTGGATTCCAGCACCGCCGCATTCGACCCAATTGCCGGTCTGTATCACCGCTTATGGTTCGACTGGTATCTGCCCGCTGCCCGACCAGCACTCGAGACTCTACTGTTTTCGATTCTGCCTCCGACGGCTTCCCTGCTCGATGTTTGCTGCGGGAGCGGGCACGTTACTCGCGAACTGGTTCAGCGAGGATATCGGGTGACGGGTGTCGATATCTCAGCCAACCTGATTGAGATCGCTCGCGCAGAGATTCCGCAAGCGGAGTTTCAGGTTCAAGACGCGCGCCAGCTTAAATTGGCGCGCCAATTCGATGGCGCTCTTTGTACCTTCGACGCCCTGAACCACATTCTGGATTTTGACGGTCTGTGTGCCGCTTTCAAGAGCACTCGCGGAACGCTGAAATCAGGCGCCCCTTTCGTCTTCGACATGAATATGCCGGAAGCGTTCCAGTCCGACTTGCGCCAGTGGGCAGTGGACGTAAACGAGAACAGTACGTCGCTAATTCGTGGCGAATATGACGATATGCAGAAACTTGCGCAGACTCATCTGATCTGGTTTCGACGTCTGAACTCAGGCGATTGCTGGACGCGCTCCGAAGGCACAGTGCAAGAGCGATGCTACACAGAAGACGAAATTCTCACTGGCTTGGACATGGCCGGCTTTCAAAGAGTGGAGGTATTCACGGCGGCTAGTGCAGGGATGACCGCCGAACTCGCCCACGGTCGCATTTTCGTCCGGACTTCCGCGTAAATTACGAGTGCGGGAACACGCGCACGTCGATGCCTTCGGCGGCACTGATCAGGCGGTCCAGGTCGCTGCCGAACGCCCGCTCCCACCAGCTCTCTCGGCCTTTGTGACCTACATAGATTTGCGTGATGCCCCGCTGGCGGGCAAACCGCAGGATGGTTGCCACCGCATCCTCACCATCGAGTGCGCAGACTTCGGCGCTCTTCTCCCGTGCTAATGAAATGCCAGCAGTTACCCTGGCCTTTTCCTCTTCCGTCCACTCTGCCCGGTTCAGATGGGCGGCGAAAAGCTCGCCGTGAAAGCGGTCGCGATTGCGAGCCCCACTTTCCAGCATGCGCGCATAGTCGGCTTTAGGCGATAAACACACGAGAATTCGCTCCTGCGTACCCCAGGATTGTTGAATCCCGTGCCGTTCCAGATAACGCTCCAGCTGCTTGTCCACAACGTCTGCGGCTAATAGCAGCGCATTTTCGCGCAGTTCGGAAAGCTGCGTCTGTGAAAGTGGATGCGCGCGGTTTTCCGCTTCCTCTTCGCCACGGCAATTTTCCGGAGGTACGTCAACCACGACAATCTCTTCTGCTTTTTGCAGAAACAACAGCGGAACTACCTGGCTAACATGCTTACCAGTGATTGCTTCGACGCGCGGCCGCATCTCGTCAATGTGCTGGAGATTAACGGAGGTAATGACCGAGATGCCGGCGTCGAGCAACTCGTCAACATCCTGCCAGCGGCTCGCATTCTTCGATCCAGGCGGGTTATCGTAAGCCAAACCGTCTATAAGACAAACCTTCGGCTGACGTTTAAGGATCGCCGCCACATCCATTACCGGCACACCCTCCCTAACTATGAGCGGGATGATCTCCAGCGTATGAATGGTCTTTAGGCAATCGGCTCCCAACTTCGACTGGCTGGCACCTACGATCACGTCCTGACCCCGCTGGTGTCGACGGCGGCCCTCATCCAGCATCCGGAAACTCTTGCCTACGCCAGACGCATAACCAAGGAACACCTTCAGCCGTCCCCGAGATTGATGGGCCTCTTCCGATTCGAGCTGTTGCAACAGTTGCTCGGGGGTCGGTCTACGCTCAGCTAGTGCAGGCACACCACTATTATCCTCTTCTTCTCACACAAATGGTGTAGCAGCTGTGACCTGGCGCGGGCTATCGAAAGACTAGATTAGGGTCGCGTGTCGCGGTCGCGATTCTCCAGACGACGTTTAATCTCGTCGCGCAGGTTGAGATTTTTTACGAGTCGCAGCAGGTAATTGGGGTGCACACCTAAAATGCGCGCTGCCGCTTTGTAATCTCCGCCACCCTCAACGTAAGCATTCAGAATGGCCTCACACTTGGCGTCCACTACCGTGTGGTGATAGCTGGGCGCTGCGCCGTCACGACCGGCGACTTCTAATAGGGTTTCTGGCAAATCTTCCAGTAGAACCTTCTCGTCAACACCCAAGACAACGGCACGCTCCATCGCGTTTTCCAGTTCGCGAACATTCCCCGGCCAGTTGTATCGCAAGACGGCCTCCCGGGCCTCATCTGTGAGCGCAACCACAACTCGCTTGCAACGCTCCGAGGAGCGGTGGAGGAAGTGCTCGGCCAGCAATGGAATGTCGTCACGACGCTCGCGCAAAGGCGGCGATTCCAACTTCACGACATTCAAACGAAAAAACAAATCCTCGCGGAAGCGGCCATGGCGAACCTCTTCTTCGAGGTCGCGATTTGTCGCTGCGATCAGCCGTATATCTAACTTGTGCACCTGGGTTCCGCCAACTCGCTCAAACTCACGTTGCTGCAAGACGCGCAGCAATTTGGCTTGCAGGCTCATGGCAAGTTCACCCACTTCGTCCAGGAAAATGGTGCCACCATCAGCTATTTCGAAGCGCCCCCGCTTCATGGCCACTGCGCCCGAAAATGCCCCCTTTTCGTGGCCGAACATCTCGCTTTCAAAAAGCGTTTCGCTTAGGGCAGCGCAATTTACCGCAATGAAGGGTCGGTCACGTCGCGGACTCCGCGCATGGAGTGCCCGTGCAACTAGCTCTTTACCCGTACCGCTCTCTCCTGTGATCAATACAGTGGTGTCGCGCGGCGCCACGCGTTCAATAAGGGCCAATAAGCGTCCAATCGCCGGGCTCTCACCAACAATGCCTGTATTAGCACCAATCTCGCGCTGTAGTCGCTCATTCTCAGCGCGAAGGCTCTCCACTTCTTGATGCGCTTCAAAGCCGACGGCAGAGAGTGATGCAACCGCGGTGAGCGTGTCGAAGTGGATATGAATTTCGCTGGCACGGTCTCGGGGCAATCGTAAGGCGATGACCGCTCCCAGTAGGTTGTAGCGGTAAATTGAGACTCCGATTACGCGCGTGTCGGCATTGGAGTAAGTTCCATCCTCCGCCACACGAGCGATCGCTTCGGCAACCGCCGGGAGCACGCTACGGGACTGGGATTCATACGATGTCAGAAGCTCAGCGGAATGTGATCCCAGGAGCAAGTAGCTCTCCTCGACGGGAATCAGATCAGCCACTAAGCGCAAGATTTGATTTTTTACAATGCGGCCCTGGTGCTCGTCTCCCTCCGCCGCCGCTAACGCTCGGGCCAGAAACACTAATGAGCAGGCAGTGAGCAACACCGGCTTACTCTCCACATGGGCAGGAGCCTCCGGGGGAGCTACGTCATCTGCGGAACGAAACATCAGGATGGTCTTGCCAATCCCGATCTGGTCCCGGTTCTCTAGCCATCGTTCGGCGGAACGGATTCCATTCACGTAGGTACCGATAGAGCTACGAAGGTCAGCAACCAGATAGCGATCTCCCTGCCGCCGCACCTGGCAATGGCGCCAGCCGACCTCTGGATCGCCCAGCGGAAAGGCGCAGCGGGTATCGCGTCCAATGACGACCTCACTGCAATTCAGGTCGATGCGCTCACCCGCACGCGGACCGTTTACTACGATCAGCTCCGCATTCATATCAGCTCAGTTCTGGTAATCCGGTATGACAATCGTACTATGTCGTTGGTACCGATTCGAGATTATGCGCAAGCCTGCGCTGTCGCTCCCAGCTTTCCTCAGGAGTAAGCAGCAACTGCGTAAGTTCCGGTGTGTTTAGCGTATCCGTAGTTTCCGCGGGTTCTGAAGAGTTAAGGAGCCGGGAGTCAAGCAGACGTGATCCATCGACGTTACCCATCGCCGACAGCAAAGTTTCCTTCAAGTGTGGGTGCTGCTGCTCGACGTCGGCCAGGAAGGACCGGATTGAGTTGCGCACGGTTCCGGTCTTCTGTGAGCAACCGCAAGGAATGACAGGTGCACCTAAGTCTGCTGCGAAAGCGCGCGTCAATTTCTCGTCGACAAATACCAGCGGGCGAATGAGGCGGAACTCGCGCTTACGCGACCAAGCCACCGGTGGAAGGGCCCCGAGACGGCCCGTATACATGGCGTTTCGCAAGAGGGCCTCGCAGAAATCGTCCGCGGTGTGGCCAAGCGCGACCACATTGCAATCCAGGTTGCGTGCAACTTCATACACGGCGCGGCGGCGGAAGCGGCTACAGACGTCACAGCCGTGCCCGGGCTGACCTTCTAACAAGTCCAGCGAGGCCTGATCGGTGACATAGGTCCAATCGACGCCCCGATTGCGCAGGAACTCACCGACAGGTTCGATGGGGGCCAGGAACTTGCCCTGTTCCACAGTGAAAGCCCGCACGGAGAACTGGATCGGCGCACGCCGCTGAAGAAGAAGCAATGATTCCAGCAGGGTGAGCGAGTCTTTGCCGCCGGAAATGCCCACGGCGACACGATCGCCGTCGCGGATCATGTTGAAGCGGGCAATTGCCTCCCCGACTTTCCGCAAAATTGACCGCTGGATGTTCACTTAACACAACATAGCGGATAAGGTCCCCGGCCGAGTGCCTTGTTAACCACGCTCGATCCGACGCTCGCAAAGTCTGTCAAAATAAAGGGAGCTTCCCCTCTGTGTCTCACGTTAAGAATCAACAGCTAGCTTTGCGTTTTGGCTTCGAGTTCCAGGACCTATACGATTCTTCGGCTTTGCGCCGACTCGATCAGGTTTTCCTCGAACGTCTGGCGCAATCCGACGCCGATCTGCACAGTTTGCTTTTTCGAGCGCGCAAGGAGCCGGACTCCGCTACAGGTAAAGCGCACTCCGAACTGCTGTTGCAACTTGCTCCGCACCTGGAGGATTTCCTTGGCGAGCTCTTTGGGATCGAAGGAGAGCTGGCGAAGTTACAGGCGCGCCACCACGAGCTAGCACCCCTTTATGCCGTGAAGCGGAAATTCGTGCAGCGCAAGGCGCTCACTGGTTACACGCCGGAGCGGGCCGCAGCGTTAGATGGATACGCGCTCGGCCCGGAGTTGGAGACGTACCTGGAAGAGCCGTTAACGGAAATCGGATTTGCCACTCACGTCGCGCGCTGGCTGGAGAACGAGGAGGCTTATGCACCACAGCTGCAGCTGGCCGCCTCCTACGCCGCTTGGGCAGTTTTGACGCCACAAGGTCAAAAGCGGCATGGCGCCGGAGTGCTCTTCAAGGTGCCGCATAAGCTGGATCCACAGCACCTGGTGCATGCCGATACGGTCAAAGCGAACGGACTCGTTCGGATCGAACTACCGCAAGACAAATTGCGGTATCGCGAAGGCTTTCAGCTCACAGATCCCGGGACCGACCTGACTGGGGCCCTCGACCAAGCGAACTATTGCATCAAGTGCCATAACCAGGGCAAGGATAGTTGCTCCACTGGGCTGAAAGAGAAAGACGGATCGTTTAAGTCGAGCGTCTTCGGAGTGACACTCGCGGGCTGTCCGTTGGACGAAAAGATTTCCGAGATGAATGCGCTGAAAGGGCAGGGCACTCCGATTGGCGCACTGGCAGTTGTCACAGTGGATAACCCGATGGCGGCCGGCACTGGGCATCGTATCTGCAACGACTGCATGAAAGCCTGCATTTTCCAGAAACAGGAGCCAGTGGACATTCCGCAGGTGGAGACGCGAACTCTCAAAGACGTGCTCGAGCTTTCCTGGGGTTTTGAGATCTACAGCCTGCTGACACGTTGGAATCCGCTGAACGTGGCGCGGCCTTATCCGCAGGAGGCGACGGGACGCAAGGTGCTGGTGGTTGGCCTTGGACCCGCCGGCTTCACCCTGGCGCATCATCTGCTCAACGATGGCCATCATGTGGCGGCCGTCGATGGCCTGAAGGTTGAGCCTCTACCGCCGCAGGTGTCCGGTGTCGACGCGCGAGGCGAGCGTGTGCCGTTTGAACCGGTGCGCGATGTGGCGACGCTTTACGAGCGTCTGAACGACCGGCTGAATGCAGGCTTTGGGGGAGTGGCCGAGTACGGAATCACCGTGCGCTGGAACAAAAACTTTTTGAAATTGATCCGTCTACTGCTCGAACGAAGGCGGGAGTTCTCCATGTTTGGCGGCGTTCGATTTGGCGGCACGCTAACAGTGGAAAGCGCATTCGCGATGGGCTTCGATCACATTGCTTTGTGCGCCGGAGCTGGTCGGCCGACGGTGATCCCGATGCGCAACGGTCTGGTACGTGGGGTTCGTCAGGCTTCCGATTTCCTGATGGCACTGCAACTGACAGGCGCGGCCAAGTTTGAGTCGCTTGCCAATCTGCAGATCCGCATGCCGATCGTAGTGATCGGCGGCGGACTTACTGCAATCGACACGGCAACGGAGTCGCTTGCCTACTACATAGTGCAAGTGGAGAAGTTCAAGCGGCGGTTCGACACGCTTGTAAGTGAGCTCGACGAACGCGACCTCCGCGCACGGTGGAATGCCGAAGAGAACGCGATTGCAGATGAATTTCTGGCTCATGCGGCAGCCATTGCAGAGGAACGCGCAGCAGCTCGCCGTGAGGGACGTGCGCTGGACCTTGCAAGCCTGCTGCGCTCCTGGGGCGGAGCAACTATCGCCTACCGGCGCCGCCTGATCGATGCTCCTAGCTACACACTCAATCACGAGGAGATCTCGAAGGCGTTCGAGGAAGGTGTCCGATTTGCCGAGTGCCTCTCGCCCGAGGAGGTCGAGATCGATGAGTTCGGTCACGCCGCCGCTCTGCGTTTGGAGAGGCAGGCAATCAACGCCGAAACTGGCAAGCTCTCAGGCACCGGCGAATTTGTAACGCTACCGGCCAGAAGCGTTTTGGTGGCAGCCGGAACCCAACCCAATACCGTCCTCGCACGGGAGGATGAGGAGCATTTTTCATTGGACGGGCGCTACTTTCAGGCGCTGGACGAGGCAGGCCGGCCCGTCAAACCACAGCGGTCCGCGAAGCCTGATCAGACCTATGTCTTGGTTTCGCGGGAGGCGGACGGACGCGCCGTCAGCTTCTTTGGTGACCTGCATCCGTCGTTCTCGGGCAATGTGGTAAAGGCAATGGGCAGTGCGAAACGCGGTTATCCTGTGATCTCGCGCGTACTCGCGGCGGCCGAGCCCCAAGGACCAGCACCCGAGGTTTTGTTTGCGCAACTCAATCGCGAGCTTCGCGCCGTCGTGGAACAGGTGATCCGGCTCACACCTAACATTCTCGAGATTGTCGTGCGAGCACCCATTGCTGCACGTGCCTTTAAGCCGGGCCAGTTCTATCGGCTACAAAATTACGAAACCTTAGCCGCTCGGTCAGATGACACGGTTCTAGCGATGGAAGGCTTGGCTCTCACCGGAGCATCGGTGAATCACGAACAGGGCCTGCTATCTACGATCGTGCTCGAGATGGGGGGCTCTTCTGACCTTTGTGCGCTGTTGAAACCTGGGGAGCCGGTCATTCTAATGGGTCCGACTGGAACGCCGACCGAGACACCCGAGCAGGAGACTGTGCTGCTTGCCGGCGGTGGACTCGGCAACGCGGTGCTGTTCTCGATTGGCCAAAAGCTGCGTGCCTCGGGCTCGCGCGTGGTCTATTTTGCGGGCTACAAGAAGATCGTCGATCGCTATAAAGTAGAGGAGATCGAGAAGGCTGCGGACACGGTGGTATGGGTCTGCGTCGAAGCGCCCGGCTTTACGCCTGAGCGTAATGGCGACAGCGCGTTCGTCGGAAATATCGTACAAGCAATCGAAGCATATGGCCGCGGCGACCTGGGAGAGCCACCGATTCCCCTCAGCTCCGTGGACCGCCTGATCGTGATTGGTTCTGACGGTATGATGCGGGCCGTTCAGCAAGCCCGGCACTCTGTTCTGCGGCCGTACTTAAAGCCCGATCACCACGCCATCGGCAGCATTAACTCACCGATGCAGTGCATGATGAAGGAAATCTGTGCCCAGTGCCTTCAGATGCATCGCGATCCGGTGACCGGCAAGGAAACAGTGGTATTCTCCTGCTTTAATCAGGACCAGCCGCTCGATCACGTAGAGTTCTCGAGCTTGCGCTCGCGGCTCTCGCAAAACGGCACGCAGGAAAAGTTAACGAAGCTCTGGATTGATCGCTGCTTGCGGAATATCGGTGCGCGGTCGGAGTTGGTGACATTGGGGTAGAGACGAAGATAGCGCTACAAACAAAGAAAAGGCCGGGATCGAAATCCCGGCCTTTCGTGTTTGTGGTGGTCTAAGCGTTAGAAGTCGAAGCGTGTCACGAATTGTAGGCGACGCATATTCGATTGGGCAGCCAAAGCCGTAATCACACCTGGATTGCTGCCATTGTAATTCGAGTTCGGAAGCCCCAAATTGGCATGATTGAACACATTGTATGCTTCGCCTCGGATCTGCCACTTCAGCTTTTCGGTAATCGAGAAACTCTTAGCAATATTGAGGTCCTGTTGAATGAATATCGGGCCCCTGAGAGTGTTGAAGCCAAAATTGCCAAACGTGTTGGCCGCAGGGACGGCGAATCCGGCGGCATTAAGCCAATGGCTGCGGTCTTGATCGCTCGCATAGGCACTTCCCGAGCCTTTGTCAGGTCGGGTTCCTGGGCCGACGTCAGGCCGTGCAACACCTCCAGCATCACCGATTGTCGGCGTGAACGGCAGCCCAGTGTAGAAGGTGGTCACGCCGCTGACGTTCCAACCGCCAATCGCGTAATCCAACAATCGATTCATGTTGCTGCCAAACTTGCGTCCCCGGCCGAAAGGAATATCGTAATTCTGGGCAATCGTGAGAGCGTGATCCGAGATATTGTTCTCTCTGCCGCGCCCTAGCGGACGATTGTACAGGAGCGTGTAGGGATCCGAGTTATCCCCGACTGCGTCCTGGTAGGTGTAGCTAACCTGAACTCCGTAACCACCTACCGGCGCGCGTTTTAACTGTATCTGCAATGAGTTGTAGTAGTTGGTGTTGCACATGCAATACAGGTCGATGCCCTGGGTCCAGCCATAGGCGTTGAAGTAGGGTTTGCGATTATTCAGCGGGATACTCGGATCGAAGTAAGCTTGGTTCACGTTAAAGTTGAACCCATCACCGGAGCCCGGAGGCACGTGGCGTCCAACGTTTCCGACATAACCTACAGATAGGGAGGTCCCGGAGGCAATCTGACGTTCAGCAGTGAGGTTGTAAGCTGCTGTGCGCGGCAATCGGACGTCAAGCGGGCGTGCCTTCGCACTCACGTTATTCGGAAGACGGAATGTGCCAGTCGCAGGATCCACTTGAATCGTTGCGGGCGGCCGAATAGGATTAGCCAAACTAAATACGCTCCCGAAACTCTGCGCGGCGTTCGCTTGGTCAAAAACGAGCACAGGCGGGTTTTGAGTGACGTTATGGCCGAATGTGGCACCGAAGGTGCCCAGTCCGTAGGACCAACCATAACCCGCGCGAATGACCGTCTTCTGATTCAATTGATAAGCAATTCCAAACCGGGGTGCTAAGTTGGCGTAATTCATATCCTGAATGCCGTGATTCGAGACCTGGCCAACGCCAAAAACATTAACTAATCCGGTTCTCAAATCAAGTTGAGCGCCGTTTCCTGCGCCATTCACGCGCTCAGGGAAGATAAGCTCCCAACGCAGACCATAGTTCACGGTCAGCTTGGGCGTTATTCGCCAAGAGTCCTGACCATAAAAGAACCAACGGCGCTGGTGCTCAGCGGCATTTGTAGAAGTACCCGTATACCGGGAAAAGCCGGTAACCTCGCCGAGTTCAAACGTCGCAAAGTCTAAGCCGGTACCAGTATTAGCCGACGTAGACCCCGGAGCAACGAGCCCGGTGCGCTGGGGACTGAACTGAAACTCGCCAGACCTATGACTGTCACTCGGAACACGCAAATTCTTGGCATAACGAATATCCGCACCGAACTTGTATGAGTGATTCCCTTTGATCAAGGTCACGTTGTCGACAACCTGGTATTGCCCTTCACTCTCCGTGAGCGGACAATTGCAGGAATTTGTTCCTAACGCATAGCCCAAGGCAGTGACGCCCAAGTTAAAGAAGGGCAGCCCAGTTGTGAAGTAATTGTCGACATTCGCGCCGATGATGCCTGCCTGCGTTGCCAACGCCTTGCCAAAGCCGTTGGGCAGCACAACGGGATTGTACTTCATGTACCCGAAGCGGAATTCATTGATGACCGATGGTGAGAATGAATGCGTTGCTCCTATTGCAATGCTCTGATTTCGAATATTTGCACTTCCGGCAAAGACCACGTTGTTAAACGACGGTCCACCTCCGTCGCTTCCGAAGGCCCCGACAGCTTGCTTTGAGAACTGCTGATTGCTGTAGCGGCCGAAGATGCTGGTCTTTTCGTTGAGGTAGTAGTCACTGCGCACATCAAACTTGTTACCGTCGAAGCTGCCTCCACCCGACGCCGCGTAATTGGGCAGTAGCGGATTGGAGACCGCTACGTTTGGCAGTGGCAGATAGGTATTGATCAGATTCTGCGCCTGCGCATTTAACAGGTTCGTCGGGATGGTGTTACTAGCGAAAGGCTGACGACCAACACCCGTTGTTTGATTTCCAGTAAATGGATTGTAGATCTGGTTTACGCCTCCGGCTTGTAGGTATTCACTGAAGTTGCCGGTGCGCGCCAAAGCAGTTGGCACTGTGGTCAAAACCGAGCCGGTGAACCGCTGCCGCAACAGCTCGGCATCGCCAAAGAAGAAGAGCTTATCTTTAATTACGCGACCGCCAATCGAACCGCCCCACTGGTTTTGCTTATAAGTCGGCGCCCCGTTGGGTTCCGAAAAGGGATTGCGTGCGAAGGAAGTAAAGCCCGGTGAATTGTTTTGCAGGTACTCGAATGCAGTGAAATGCCAGTCGTTTGATCCCGACTTTGTGGACCAGTTGACTGTTCCCGCTGCCACATAGCCGAACTCCGCGTCATAGTTTTGTCCGGAGATCTTCTGCTCGCCAATGGAATCGATATTTGGATTGATGACGACGATTCCCAAAATCGGGTCCTGGTTCTCGGTTCCGTCCAGCTGGTAGCCAGTGGAGCTGAAGTGCTGGCCATTGACCTGGATCTGGACGCTGCCCTGCGGGTTTTCACTCGAAGCATGAGCGAAACCGATCTTCTGCGTTCCGGGGGCGAGCAACTCGTAAGCCTGGGCATTGCGGCCAATGCTCGGCAGATCGATCAACTGCTTAGAGGAGAACGTCGTCTGCACGTCTGCCCGGTCGGCCTGTAACGTTGGAGCCGCAGCCGTCACCTCGACCGTCGTGGAAACATTGCCGGCCTGCAGGGTCGCATCAATGCGGGCCGCATTGTCCACCGATACACCAATATCCTTAAATTGCGCCTTGGAAAAGCCAGCTGCCTCAACGGCAACGCTGTACTGCCCTGGGATTAACTGTCCTTTTTCGTAGTTGCCCGACTCGTTGGTGGTCACATCAGACGATGTGCCCTTGTTTTGGTCGGTAATGGTGATCTTGGCGTTCTGGACAGCGCCTCCGGAGGCGTCTGTAACCGTACCGAAAATACGACCGAAAATTTGCTGGGCGTCGGCACTTCCTGTAACACCCAACAACAGCAGCGCTACAGCAAGCGGAAATCTCAATGCCGGACGCGGCAACGCGGCACACGAGGCCTTGCGTAAACTAACCATAACCCCTCCTGAAACTTTCAAAACACATGGTCCGGCTGCTTGTAACAGCACAGACACAACTCGCACCTTGCTGTAGTGTAAGCGAACACTGGTTAAAAAGTACATAGCTTTGATTAATTTTTTCTTGGTATTGTTACCTCTAGCAATTAGCTTTTCAGCGCAGGTTAAACCGTCAACAACTGCGGGGAGCGGCTCTGATGCGTTGGGGGCGGCTCTGGACCGGGGCCGTGAGCTGTATCGAACTCAGCAATATCCTGAAGCAGCCCGGGTATTGGAAGACGCGCTCCGAGAACTTAACCCGCAGGCACCCAGGTATCAGGAGGCATGTCTGACCCTAGGGCAGAGTTATTTCGTGTTAACTCAGCCTGCTAAAGCCATTCCTTGGCTGGAGCGTGCCACTCCAACGAATGAAGTCGCGTACATGCTCGGATACGCCTATCTGCAAGATCGCCAGCCAGACAAGTCCGTCCAGTCCTTCGCAAGATTGTTTGGCGTACAGCCAGGGTCCGCCCGCGCTCACCTGATGGCGGCGCAGATGATGTTGAAGAAAGACTATGATGCCGAGGCCGCCTCGGAGCTAGCCAAAGCGCTCACATTGGATGCCAAGTTGCCCGAAGCACATTTCCTTCAGGGCGAAATAGCCGTCTTTCGGGGCCGCACCGAGGAAGGGATTGCACATTTCCAGGAGGAGTTGGCCCTGAACCCTGATCACTCCCGGGCTTGGTATCGCCTGGGCGAGGCGCTCGCGCGCCAGGAAAAGTGGCCGGAGGCTATACCCCATCTGCAGCGCGCCGTGTGGCTTTCGCCGGAGTTTAGCGGCTCCTACATCGTGCTGGGTAAGTGCTATTTCAAAATGCAAAGCTGGAGCGACGCCGAGGGCATCTTGCGGCGGGCGGTTGCGATCGACAGCCGCAATCAACAGGCAAACTACCTTTTGGGCCAGACATTGGTCGCCGAAGGCAAAACGGAGGAGGGCCGGGCGATTCTGGCGAAGCTAAAGGGCGGGCTGGAGCAATAAATGAACTTTACAAGTCGGAGAGCGTTCGGCGAATTAGCGCTTCCAGGTCTTCTCGGCTCAGTTCGGTGCTGATGAAGAGTTCCTGACGGGCGCCGCCGCTGAGTGCGATGGCCTTCCACCCGTTTGTGGTGGGGACAGTGATACGGATCACCGGTCGTCCGCGGGCATCACGCACCTGGCGGATGACACCCGGGATGATAGAGCGGATGCCATTATCTACGCGGAGCAGCTGATTCAGAACGGGCCGCAGGCCATCGATGATGCTGTGCTCGATCTTGAGTTTGCCCTGCGATGCGCGCAGCTTCACACATCTAAAGATACTTGCCCGGCAACGCCTCGCAGAGGCTTGGCTACTTCCCGTCGTGTTGACCAAGCACTGCTCGGCTGCCAGGCTGATAGATTATGGACCGTTATAGTCGCCAGGTGCTCTTCCCGCCAGTTGGGGAAGCCGGGCAGGAGGCGATCGGCCGCGCGACGGTAGCAATTGTTGGCTGCGGAGGCTTGGGCAGCCTACACGTGGAAGCGCTGGCTCGGGCTGGCGTGGGCTGCCTGAGGCTGATCGACCGCGATACTGTCGACTTTACGAACTTACAGCGGCAGTGGCTGTACACCGAAGCCGACGCACGGGAGGAGCTGCCAAAGGCAATAGCGGCAGCCCGGCGAGTAGCGGAAGTGAATCGCGGCGTGCGTGCGGAGGCCCATCCAGCGGACCTGACTGCCGATAACGCGGAGGAACTGCTGGCCGGCTGCGATGTGGTTCTGGATGGCACCGATAATTTCGAGGCTCGCTACTTGCTAAACGACGTGAGCGTGAAACTCGGAGCACCGTGGATTTACGGAGCTGCCGTCGGGAGCAGAGGCGTCACTGCAGCCTTCGACACACGCCGAGGACCCTGTTTCCGTTGCCTCTACCCGGAGCGCCCTTCAGATGCATATCCGACCTGCGACGTGGACGGCGTGCTCGCGGCCGCAACCGGCGCCATTGCGTCGCTGCAGGTCGCGGGAGCTATCCGGTTCTTGGTAGGCTGGCCGGATTTCAGCTGCCGTCTCTGGAGTCTGGACGTTTGGGAGGGAAGCAGCCGAATTATATCGGCTGGCCGGCGAGACGAGGAATGTCCGTGCTGCGTTGAGCGCCGTTTCGATTGGCTGGAAGGCGAGCGCCGCACACCAGTGAGCCTTTGCGGTCGCAATGCGGTGCAGTTGCACGCCCGAGGCCGTCAGATCGACTTGGCCTCTCTCGGGCGACGCGTACGGGCTAGAGGTGAAGTTCGCGTAAACGACTTCGCCCTCTACCTGCGCATGCCTCCTTATGACGTCACGGTGTTCCCGGATGGGCGCGCAATCGTGAAAGGCACCACCGATGTCGCAACGGCACGCGGCGTCTATGCGCAACTGTTGGGATCTTAGGGATGGATTAGTGATCCACGACCGCGGCTCCGATGATCAGTATCTTGCTGAAGCCTCTGGCCGCTCGAAGGAGCGCCGGCACAAAGGAATGATGAAGCGATATCTTGCGAGTTTTTCGGCAACGCTTGTTCTTGGACTTTCTGCCGCAGCTTGGGCCGTCGAGACCGGAACCAAAGAATGGAGTCCCTTGAGTTCCACGGCTTCTGCGATTACAGGTCCAGTGACTCTTACAGCCGATCGGTTACAGATGGCGAACAGGTCATTCAGCCTCAGCCTGGCCAGAGGAGTCGAGCCTGCTCATCTCGCGGGCGCGGCGAAGATCGCCGATATGGCGAGCAAGCCTTCTTCCGCCAAGCTCTTCAAGACGCGAATTCCGGGAACAGTAAAGCTGCTTCAATCCAATACGATTTGCGGAGGCAAAGACGCCACATGGATGCTCGCGGTCTTCGCCGATAACGGGTTGGCGTTGGCGTTCTTCTCGGGAACGAACGAGCCGCAGATGGATTATGGGGCAACCAGCGCCGGCCACACTCTCTGCGGCACCTTCGCCTACGTTTCTTCCGCCCGATAAGCCAGCCGCTTACTTAGCGTTTGGCAGAGAATCGGCTCACCTGGTAGGACACGCCCTTGTTCCGCTCTCCACAAAGGTGTCCTCGAAAGGGTGCCTCCAGATTCTTGTTGTTGATAGAGAGAGTCACAGAAGTTGGTTCCACGCAGACACTATCCTGGTAGACCGAGCCCGATACCCAGCGGAGAGCCGACGTAACTTCCTCTCCTGGACTTACGGCAATCGGCAGTACGACCGGTCCGGGATGCACGAACCGCGGGAGTGCTGATTGTGCCTGCAAGTTCAGCCGGCCGGAGGAATCGGCAAAGGATAGCGATGGGATAGCGGCGACTTCACAACGCTGCTTGCCGTTGTTGCGAAGCACTAAGGTGGTGCCGGAATGGGACATGCCGTTGAAGTTTTCCGCTCGGTCATCGACTCGGAACGAGAGTTGATCGGCTTCGCAGGATAGATAGCTGTGCGGCTTCACACCAGGGGATCTCGCCGAGCTATTCGCATCCGATGCCTGTTGCGCTGAGAGCAGAAAAGGAATGGTGAACAGCAGTAGGGAAACGCGCACTGCAGACACAATGACACACCGCCGACACTCACCGTAGTAGAGTGAAGGAGTTTCCACCGGGCGGTTAGCTCAGCCGGTTAGAGCGCCTGCCTTACAAGCAGGAGGTCCACAGTTCGATCCTGTGACCGCCCACCATCTCATTCCTCCTGATTCAGGCATCTGCATCTCGATCTCAGATGCCCCCCGCTGTAATCGCATCCAGCTTCTCCACAAACTACTCGGCAGGTAGACGGGCGGCCGACTTGGTTGGGAACCGGTTTGCCGCCAGGTTGAGGGCACCAGGACGCTGTTGTTGAAGCATTCTTCGTAAGGCAATCTCCGCCGCCAGCTGGTTAGTCTGCGAGTCGTTGAAGCGCAAATCACCGCGAGCCACTAAGGCAAGCTCCGGCACTGTCCATTTCGCGGCCATGATGCCGTGCGCCGAGTGAGAGAGGCCTAACAAATGGCCCAACTCATGGACGATCGCGGCCGAGAATAGTTGGACGACTGAATGTCCGGTTTTCTGTACGACGTAGACTACATGATCGAAGTAAATATAGGAGTAGAAGCTTGTATGCGCCTCTCCCCTTAGCGTTCGGCCGAGAGTTCCGTGCGCGGCGCTGTGAGCGTCAGGCTCGACGACGAAGATGAAGTCGGGTGAGTCGGCGAGGCTGACCCACCGGAGGGCCAATCTTCCAGTTGAGAACAGACTCACCGTGTCGTTCTCGGCCGCCTGTAGCAGGCGGCTCGATACTCCGGCTTGATCGACCAAGCTAGCGGTGATTGGGAGAACCTGCCCGGCGGCAAGAGCGGTCACAGTCAAACCCAGGATGAGTGTTCGCATCGTTGTTTCCTCGTTTCTCGCCGGTGAAGGCGACAAGAAGGGTGGCGACACACAACTCATCCAAAATTTTTTCCGGACAATTCAGAGCAGGAAGGCCAGCGATGAGCCGCGAAATGCTGTTACACTCCGTTCTGATTTGGGGGGATCGCGATGCACGTCGAGCAGTCAGCCGTAACGCAGCTCCTCCGCCAGTGGGTAGAGGGGGATCGGAAATCGCTCGATTATTTGGTACCCGCTGTAGACGCCGAACTGCGTCGCATCGCGAGGGGCTATATGAGCATGGAACGCGCGGGCCATACTCTGCAGACAACGGCTCTGATTAACGAAGCCTATCTTCGACTAATCAACAAGACGGAAGTTCGGGCAGAGCACAAGGCGCAGTTTGTTGCTCTAGCTGCGCAGATTATGCGCCACATTCTGGTGGATCATGCGCGTGGCAGAGGGCGAGACCGGCGAGGCGGCGGGGCGCAAGGCGTTCCGCTCGATGAAGAAATGGTTTTCTCACCTGAGAAGCCGGCTGAACTGCTGGCCCTAGATGAAGCGCTCTCGAAGCTCGCAGAAATCGATCCGCGAAAAACGCGCATTGTAGAGATGCGCTACTTCTGCGGCATGGAGATCGAGGAAGTCGCCGCAGCTCTTGAGGTGCACCCAAACACGGTGGTCCGCGACTGGAGACTGGCGAGGGCATGGCTGAAGCGGGAGATAGGCGACGCGACAGAAACGCATGAGGCCGGGCAGAATGCCACCTGACACCTGGAAGCGGGTTGAAGAGTTGTTCGAGGCGGCTTTGGCGGAACGGCCAGAGAAGCGTAAAGAGTTTCTCGAGCGAGCTTGCCCTAATAATGCGGAACTGCGGGATGAAGTCCTATCGTTGTTGGAGTCGGACGCGACTGCAGAAGGTTTTCTCGAGGGGCTGGTCTTCGAACGAGGAAAACAGAACTCACAACTCAAACCGGGCGAAAAGCTCGATCATTTTGAGATTGTTGAGTTGATCGGGCGGGGCGGCATGGGCGATGTGTACAAAGCACGGGATGTCCGGCTGCAGCGAAACGTGGCAATCAAGCTGCTGCCGCCAGATGTTGTGCGAGACTCCTCCGCCGTTTTGCGTTTTGAAAGAGAAGCGCGGGCAGCAAGCGCGCTGAATCATCCTAATATCGTTTGCATTTACGAGACCGGCCGAAGCGGCCAGCAATGCTGGATCGTGTCTGAGCTGCTTACAGGCCATACGCTGCGGCAGTTGATGCAAGAAGGGCCGCTGACGGTGCGAACCGCAATCGACATTGCCGTACAACTGGCGCAGGGACTTGGCGCGGCCCATGCAAGCGGCATCGTACATCGAGACTTAAATCCTGCGAACGTCATGATCAGCGCCGATGGAAGGGCTAAGATCCTTGATTTCGGAATCGCCAAGCGGGGTATCTCTGGTGGCTCAGAGGACAGGCTGAACACTGCAAATGACCTGACTAAACGGGGTTTGGTTATGGGCACTCCAGGCTATATGGCGCCGGAACAACTCAGGGGCGAGGAGGCCGACTCCCGGTCGGACATCTATTCGCTTGGCGTAATCCTATACGAGATGCTTGCGGGGAGGAGAGCCTTTCCGGGCGGTTCGCCAGCCGAGGTTCTCAGTTCCAACCTAAGTTCGGACCCACCCGACCTGACGCAGGCGATCCCGCTGCCCCTGCAGCAGATTACGCGGCGGTGTTTGGAGAAAGAGCCGACGCGCCGGTTCCAGTCCGCTGTCGACGTGGGATTTGCACTGATAGCTTACTCCGACAGTCCGGTCGCTGATCCCACATCCAAAGCGCAAAAGACTGCCTGGAGAAGGTGGTTGGTCGCGGCTGTATCCGCGATGATGCTGGCGGTAGGCATTTTTTATGTGGCGAGGCTGGCGGGTCGTCGCGAAGTAGCAGAGCCGCAGGTCAATCTGGCACGCATCACGAAGGATGCGGGGTTGACGACTGATGGCGCGATCTCCGCCGATGGAAGACTGGTGGCTTATGCAAGCGACCGGGACGGAGCGGACAACTTAGACATCTGGGTGAAACAGATTGGAGGGTCCGGTCCCGCGGTCCGGCTCACGCAAAACCACGCGGACGACTACGATCCAGCATTTTCGCCCGATGGGGCACAGATCGCGTTTCGTTCTGAACGAAATGGCGGCGGTATCTACGAAATTCCCTCCTTAGGCGGGGATGAGCGACTGCTGATTGATCGAGGCATCCGCCCACGCTTTTCCGCTGACGGGCGCTTTCTCCTATACTGCCTCGGAGTCGCAAGCTGGGGAACTTCGGGAATAAACAGTCATTTGTTCGTGCAGTCTGTTGCGGGAGGCGCGCCGCAACAGGTCGGCAAAGGTTGCGAGTCCATCGATTCGACCGGGGTTTGGTCTCCGGATGGCCAGTACGTGATGTTTGAAGGTCTGTGCCACGCCCAGCGCGCGGTCTGGAGATATGGGGTAAAGGACCAATCGCTACGGGCGAATCAGGCGCTATACAATTTTCTGTCCAACCATTCACTCTTGGTTTCCTCGTCCGGTGTAATGCATCCGACAGCGGTGTTTCACGAGTGGCTTGGCGAACCTTCGCGATTGCTGCTATCAGGATTCAGTGCGCGTGCACAGGCCATGACAGATGCCGTCTCCATTACGTCGGTAGGTATTTCGAATGACGGGATGCGGGTGACTGGCGAGACGCATAATCTGACTTTTGAAACCCACCCGGAGCACCGCGTTTCTTCCGCCGCGAACGGGCGTACGGTGCTGTCGAGTGTCGAAACGAGTTCGGACTTATGGTCACTGCCAATGAATGAAAGTGGGAACGCGATGGGGGAGCCAGTCAAGTTGACGTCAGACGGTGACACCGGGCCGCCGTGGTGCTCGCGCGATGGTGCGGTTCTGAGTTTTCAATTGAGACGCGGTGACGAATGGGAGCTCCGCTCGATGGACGCAAAGACAGGTAAGCAAACTCCGGTGCACGCCAGCGCTTGGCCCGTTTACGAACCCGTGGTGAACAGCGATGGAAGCAAGATCGCTTACATGTTAAATCAGGACGGGCACTACAGTGTATGGCAGGTGGCGAGTACTGGTGGATTGCCGCAGAAACTGCTGGATGAATTCTTCTATCCCACAGACTGGTCGCCTGACGGACGCTTTCTAATCGGCCTGCCGGAACGGCCGAACGGGGAGGTCAAGATCTTTGACCTTCAAACGTTGGCAGCGACTACAATTTTGAGCGATCCGCGCCGCGGGTTGTACGAAGCGCATCTGTCCACCAGCGGAGCTTGGATCACCTTCAACGCAGTTGCGGGGCTACATTCTCAGTTGTACGTTGCGCCTTTTCGAAGGGCTGGTATTCCACAACGCGATTGGATTGCAATTACCGATGGAAGCGGCTGGGACGATAAACCACACTTTTCGCGAGACGGTAAACTGCTCTTTTTTACTTCGGACAGAGACGGGTATCGCTGCATCTGGGCGCAGGCGCTAGGTCCGAAGATGGAGGTCAAGGGTGAACCCAGTGCGGTCTATCACTTTCATCGTTCACGCCGCTCCATTGGAAATCTTTCGTTGGGAGCGCTCGAACTGGCGGTTCGACCCAAAGCCCTTGTTTTCAATCAGCAGGATTTCCGGGGCAACTTGTGGCTATTGGATCGCGGCAGATAGTTACATCGGGCCGCAGCGCAAAGAAAGCGGGCTTTCCGGTAAGTCGTGGAAGAAGGATCTCCGCCTGAACTGCTTGCTATGGACAGCGACGTGGCAGTCGGCTGGTGTCAGCTCGCATCACGCGACGGCTTGCCGTGGCTCAACACGACGTGGGGTTTCAGCGCATCAACCAGACACCCGTCTGGCCCATGTTTGTATATAGGTGCGCAAGGGATACCGAAGGAAGGGAGTGACGTCCGCTCTTACCTCGGCCGCACTTGAGGCGGCCAGTGCGGCCGGAGCACTGCGATATACTCATCCGCTTGGCCTAGAAGTTTTGCGGTGAGGAGTGCGATGAAAAACCTGCTTTTGCTAGGTGGCCTTCTTTGTTTACTGTTGGCCCCGATGACGCCTGCCCAGCGTCCCCCGGTTCCTGATGTGGATGGCTGGGTCTATCGTGGTAACGATCGCTGGGATCCGTCCTGGAATAGTCGTCCAGCCCCAAAACGAGGAGCGTGCTTCTTCTCCAGCAGTAACTTCTCTGGCAACCGCTTCTGCGTTCGCTCCGGCGATCGCCTACCCTCGCTTCCTGGAAACTGGGGCGATAACATTTCTTCAATTCAGAACTACGGCAGCCGCATCACGGTATTCAACGATCGCAATTTCAGCGGCGGTAGCCGCATTTTCGCTGGAAGCATTCGCGACCTCCGCAATCGGTCGTTTCGCGACGGCCATACCTGGAACAACCGTATTTCTTCATTGATCGTACGCTAAGGCACGAGTAGCTGGCTGCGCTGCCGGCGCGGGTTGAGCCCGCGAACGCGCTAAGTCTGCACCAGCGTCGAGCGCTCTTCGTTGTGGTGACGAACATCGATGCCTTTTACCAGGTAGAGCACGTCCTCGGCTATGTTGGTGGCGTGGTCGGCTATGCGTTCGAGGTTGCGCACCACCGCAAGCAGATTGAGCGCCTGGGAGATGTGCTCCGGATTGCGCTCCATGAAGCTGATCAGCTCGTGATAGCTTGCGGTACGCATGTTGTCCACCGCATCGTCGGATGCCAACACGCTGCGGGCGAGCTCCGAGTCGCGGGTCACGAACGCGTCTAGCGCCTTCCGAACCATACTTTGCGCCAGCCCCGCTATATGCGGGATATCGATCAACGGACGGATCACGGGTTCGCGCATCAGGGAGAGCGCTGCTTGCGCGATGCTGACAGAGAGATCTCCCATGCGCTCCAGATCGTTGTTGATTTTGATAGCGGCAGTCACTAAGCGCAAGTCGGCGGCCAACGGCGCTTGCAGCGCAAGCAAGCTGATGGCAGCCTCATCCAGTTCGATCTCCAATTTATTGATGCGTTGTTCTGTGGCGATGACCTGCTCCGCCAAGCTCTGATTCTTTTCGACAACGCCCTGCACGCTCCGGTAGATTGCGTTTTCCACCAGCGCGCTCATCTCCAGCAGCTTCGCTTTTAGCTGCTCCAATTCCTGTTCGAAATGACGCAAATTAGCTCCCTAATACACTCTCCAACGAAGGCTCAGCCGAACCGGCCTGTGACGTAGTCCTCCGTTTCCTTCTTGCTTGGATTTTGAAATATCTTTCGAGTATCGTCAAACTCCACCAATTTCCCCAACAGAAAAAATCCCGTATAGTCGGCCAGGCGTGCAGCCTGTTGCATGTTGTGGGTGACGATGACGATGGTCGTGAGCGACTTGATCTCGAATAGCAGCTCCTCGATCTTGAGCGTGGCGATCGGATCCAGCGCCGAGCACGGCTCATCCAGAAGCAATACTTCTGGCTCCACAGCTAGCGCCCTGGCAATACATAACCGCTGCTGCTGTCCGCCCGAGAGCGCAGTCGCGGGGCGATTCAGCTTATCTTTCACTTCTGTCCAAAGCGCGGCGTGCTCCAGGCTCTTCTGCACAGTCTCTTCAATCAGGCGCTTGTTGCGTACGCCGTTGACCCGCAGTCCATACGCGACGTTCTCAAAGATGGTCTTCGGAAACGGATTCGACTTCTGGAATACCATGCCGACACGGCGGCGCACCGTGGTCACATCCAGATTCAATAGGTTCTGGTCGTCGATCAGGATTTCGCCCTCTACCTTCGTATTGCGGACCGCTTCGTTCATGCGATTCATGGTGCGAAGAAAGGTCGATTTGCCGCATCCCGAAGGGCCGATAAACGCGGTCACTTTATTCGGCGAGATCTTCATGCTGATGTCGTACAGTGCATGAAACGAGCCATAGAAGAAGTTCAGGTCCTTGACGCTGAGTTTGACAGCAGGCGCACCCTCGGGAACGCCGGTCTGCGAGCCGTCGCCGCCGAGCGAGATGGGGCGAGTTTCCACGCCTCCCTCCTTCATACGATCCGAGAGCATTGGAGAACGTTGGGGAGATTGTTGTTGATGTGAAGCCGCCATAACGGGTGTAGGTTCGAGCGCGGCATCGAGCCCGCGCCAAAGAAGTGCGAAGACCGATACTTCATCGCTTTGAAGCCGCCGGACTACGGGCAATGATGCTGCGCGCAGAGATGTTTACGATGAGAACCAGAGTGAGAAGCACGAAGCCGGCAGCCCATGCCTGCTGATGCAGATCCTCCTCCGGTGCGATCGCATAAGTGTAGATCATCACAGGCAGGGTGGCGATCGGCGCCAAGAGGCCTTTGCTCCAAAACATGTTTCCAAGCGCAGTAAAGAGCAGCGGCGCGGTCTCCCCTGCTACGCGCGCCAGATTCAGCATCATGCCAGATACTAAGCCGGACGCCGCCGCCGGCACCACTACCGTAAAGATTGTCTTCGCTTTTGTGGCTCCCAGAGCGAACGCGCCTTCCCGCATTGAGTTGGGAACGGCCGTGAGGAATTCTTCCGTGGTTCGTACTGCAATTGGAATCATCATGATGCCGAGCGCGATGCCGCCGGCAAGGGCCGAGTAGTGATGCATCGGGCGCACGACCAAAGCATACGCAACGATGCCGATCACGATGGACGGCACGCCGTTTAGCAAGTCCACGACGTAGCGCAACGTAAAAGCGAATCCTTTGCTGCTGTACTCGGCCAAGTACACGCCGGCAAGAAATCCGATGGGCACACCAATTCCTGTTGCAACGGCCAGCACTTTCGCACTTCCGACTATGGCATTGGCCATGCCGCCGCCAGCTTCGCCCGAGGGCTTAGGTAGTTGAGTAAAGAAGTTCCAGTTGAGCGACCGTAAGCCATGAACGAAGAGGTAACCGAGAATGAAAAAGAGAACACCGATCACCAATATCGTGCATAGACCTGACAGAGTCAGCATCACGGCATTAGTGATCTTACGCGTGGGTGAAATAGAGAGGGTTAGCGACCTTTGTGATGTCGGATTGACGGCAGCCATATCTATCTGCCCTGCCTCTCGGTCGCCAGAATGAGCACCCGGGCAACGGCGTTGATCAGAATCGTCAGACCGAACAGGACCAGGCCCAGAAAGATTAAAGAAGAGACGTAGAGCGTACCACTGGCTTCGGCAAATTCGTTAGCGATGACGGCCGCGATTGAATAGCCGGGGGAAAACAGCGAGGCCGCAACGCGGGGCGTGTTGCCCACTACCATCGTGACTGCCATCGTCTCACCGAGCGCGCGTGCCAAGGCAAGGAATATCGAACCGATGATACCGGTACGAGCATTGGGCAATACAATCTGCCAGGTAGTTTCCCACTTGGTCGTGCCCAGAGCCAATGATGCCTCGCGTTGATCGCGCGGTACTGCCAGCAAGACTTCGCGTGAGACCGAAATGATGAACGGCACCACCATAATGGACAGTACCAGTCCAGCGGATAAGAAGCTGACGCCGTAGAAGCTGCCCTGAAAAAAGGGCGTGAACCCAAGGGAGACCTTCAAGGCGGGTGCCAAATAGGCGCGAATCAAAGGCAGCAGCACGAAAATTCCAATGAGTCCATAAATTACGCTAGGCACGGCGGCCAGTAGTTCGATCAAAAACGTCAGCAAGTTGGAAAGCCGAGGGGGCGCCATTTCTGCCAGGAAAATAGCTGCCGCAACACCAAGCGGCACGGCAATTAGCAGGGCCAGAAATGATGTGATGCAAGTCCCATAGATGAAGGGCCAAGCGCCGAACTTCTCCGCGTTTGGATCCCACTGTGTCGAGGTAAGAAAACTAAGGCCAAAAGTCTTTACAGTAGGTCCGGAGTTCGCCCACAGCTCAAAGACGATCAGGCCGACGATGATGAAAATAACCATCGCCGACCCGAAAGTAAGTGCCAATGCGATCGGATCTCCGCCCCGCAGCCGAGTTACAAATTCGCTCGTTGACGTGCGCTCCGGATCGCGATGTAGGTAGGTTGTACTTGCCATTCTCCCCGTCTGCTCCGCTCTACGCGGAGCACGGCTCTATTTGATTTTCGCGATGGCCTTCTCTTCTTTGGACGCGAAGGCTTCGGGCAGTTTCGCGTAGTCGGAAGCCTCTACCATGCCCTGCCCCTTTGTCAGCGCCCACTTCACAAAACCGACCATTGCCGTCTTCTTTGCTGAATCGTCGAACTTCGATGGCACCAGCAGCCACGTAAAGGTCGAGATCGGATACGCAGCCTTGTTGTCGCTGTCGGTGATTGAGACGCGGAAATCGTCCGGCACCTCTCTTAAGCTTTGCGCTGCCGCCGCTACGGAAGCCAAGTCCGCTTTTACGACCGCACCACTCTTATTCTTTAGCTTGCCGTAAGACAAGTGGTTCTTAACGGCGTATATCAGTTCCACGTAGCCGATCGAACCCTCCTGATTCTTAATCAATCCCGCTACTCCATCGTTTCCTTTGGCACCGAGACCTGTCGGCCAGTTCACCGAGATATTCTTCCCGACACTCGACTTCCATTTGGAACTAACTTTAGACAGGTAGTCGGTCCAAACGTAGGTCGTACCGCTACCGTCAGAGCGATGCACAACAACGATGTTGCTCGCGGGCAGTTTGACCCCCGCGTTCAGCTTCTGGATTTGCGGGTCGTTCCAGGTCTTAATATCGCCTAGGAAAATGCCGGCTACCACATCCGGAGTGAAGGTGAGTTCCGCAGTCACGCCCGGAATGTTGTAGGTGGGAACAGCAGCGCCCAACACGGTCGGGAACAGTAGCAGGTCGAAACCGTGCTTATCCTTATATGTCTTTAGCTGTTCATCCGAGAGCGGCATATCCGATGCGCCGAAATCCACGGTGCCGTCAGTAACGGCCTTGATGCCACCGCCCGAACCATTTGGCTGATAGTTGATCTGGGTGTTTCCAACTGACTGGTACGCAGCAAACCACTTGCTGTAGATGGGAGCTGGAAACGTTGCGCCTGCTCCAGTCAGCGAGGTTTGTGCGAAGGCCGGATTGACAGTCAAGGCGCATACCAATCCCCCGAGGACAAGCGTGCGTCTCCGGGTCCACATCCCGGCCAGCAAATGATTGTTCTGAAATTTGAGTGTCATATCAGGTCGATAAAGGGCCTTTAACGAGTACACGGCCCTGGTAACAAGAGGGTATGACGTTCATGTTACGGTTCCGTGAATAGGATTCTCGTCCCGCTACAGATGGTACTGTCGCGAATTCTAGGGTGCGTTGATGTAAGCGAAGGAATCTATCTACTTGCTACTTGCTTTTCCCGCCATCGTCAGCATGCGCTGATCCTGTCGTAACACAACGCCGTCCTTCATCACGAAAAAGACTTGCTCGGTCGCTTTGATGTCGCGCGCCGGATCTCCGGGCACTGCCACAACATCAGCAAGCTTGCCTGCCTCAAGCGTCCCAACTTTGCCATCCATACCGAGCAGTTCAGCAGCAACGATCGTTCCGGCCCGCAACGACTGCTCTGGGCGCATGCCGTCTGCCGCCATCAGGCCAAACTCTGCGGCATTGTCGCCATGTGGATAGACGGCCGCATCCGTTCCCAAAGCAATCTTGACTCCTGCCTGCAAGGCGCGATGCACCATCTGGTCCTGTGCCTTCACGGCCATGTCGGCCTTGGTTTGAATCAGTGGCGGGAACTTCGACTCCCGGAGGCCAATGCGTGTTGCCAGCGTGGGTACGAGGTAGGTTCCATGCTCACGCATCATGCGAAACGCCTCGTCATCCAGAAACGTGCCGTGCTCGATGGAATCGATGCCGGCGCGAATAGCACGCTTGGCGCCTTCAGCGCCATGTGCGTGTGCCGCCGTCTTGCGCCGCAGCGTATGCGCCTCGTTCACCAAGGCGTCCAGCTCGGCCTGGGTCAATTGCGGCACATCGACGTCATCGGTGGGCGACAGAACGCCGCCGGTGGCACAGGTCTTGATTACATCCGCACCATATTTGATGTTCCAGCGCACGGCGTAACGGGCCTGTTCGGGATTGTTGATTACACCGTCCTCCGGGCCGGTTTCGCGTCCAAACAAGCCAAAGCGAAAGCCTGCGCCATCATCGCAGTGGCCGCCGGTGCTGCCAAGCGCATGCACAGCGACCAGCATGCGTGGCCCTGGAATCAGACCCTGGTTGATTGAATTCCGGAGCCCGATATCGATGAAGTCTGACGAACCGACGTCGCGCACAGTTGTGAAACCAGACATCACGGTCTTGCGCGCGTTAACCGTGGCGCGGATACCTAGCTCGGCCGGCGACCGGCGCAACCTTCGTCGTCTCCGGCCTGGCAAACCACATTGAACTGTCCGAAATACGCGACGACAAAATGCTTGTCATTGGGACGTTCCCGACGATCCACGACGCATTGCAGCGGCTGCTTGGTCGCTGATCGCGGACGACGGAACTCTGGCTGACGCGCCTGATCAAGTTCATTCTTCGCGAGATACGCGCGGTCCATGCAACAGGGCGGCCGGTCCTGGTGGGAACGAGCAGTGTGGAAGAATCCGAACGGCTGAGCCGTCTTCTTTCCGATGTCCCGCATCAGGTGCTCAATGCGCGGCAGGACGAGAGAGAAGCCGCCATAGTTGCCCAAGCCGGGCAATGTGGTGCAGTGACGATCTCCACAAACATGGCGGGACGCGGTACCGACATCCAGCTCGGGCCGGCAGTTGCTAAGCTGGGAGGCCTGCACGTAATTGGAACCCACGGCATGAAAGCCGGCGCATCGACAACCAACTTCGAGGACGTGCGGGACGGCAGGGTGATCCTGGTTCATCGCGCCTGTTTGTGTCTCTGGAGGACGACCTCATTCTGAAATACGAGGATCTCCATCCGCACCTCGGCAGGGACCGCGAAACGGTGCAGCGGCTGGTGGAGGACATCATCTGGCGGAATCGCATCCACTGCCTCCGTCAGAAAAGTCTTGAAGGCAAAAGCGAGTACACAGATCGTATTGAGCGTGAAGGCCGCTTCAACTATGA
>JAVHMZ010062823.1:1073-11413 GCA_034782995.1 Amazona versicolor | reverse complement strand
GCGGTCGGGCACGGGCTCGTGGTCGACTTCAGCCGGCACCTGCACGGCATCCTCGACTACGACCCGATCGCCGGCACCGTGACGGTCGAGCCCGGCCTCGTACTGGAGCGCCTCAACGACCGGCTGCGCCCGGACGGCTGGTTCTTCCCGGTAGAGCCCTCCACCGCGAGCCGCTGCACGATCGGCGGCATGGCGGGCAACAACTCGTGCGGCGCGAATCCGGTCACTAAGATCCTGCGCGGCCATTCCTCCAATGAAAAATGCGATGAGAAGACAACGTACGGTCACCAATACAGTTTCATACCGAACTGTATCGAACGCGCCGGTAGCGCGCCCGGCACTACGCCGAAATTGGAGTTGCCAAAAGTGGTGCCTGGGGCAAAGAACTGGGTGCGATTGAACAGATTATAAAATTCGGCGCGCAATTGGAGCTTCGATGCCTCATTCCAAAGCTGCCAATACTTCTGCAGTGTCATGTCAGTGTTGATCGTGCCTTGCGCGCGCAAGTAACCCATGGTACGCGGGACATCCCCGAAGGTGAAGGGAGCAGGCTGTGCAAAAGCGTTGACATCAAACCACTCGTAGATGCTGGGATGGCTGAGCGAAGGCTTGGAGATGATATTGGGACGCTGACTTCCACCGAACGAATTAGTATTGTTCGTGGAGTCAGTAACGGAAAGCGGAAAGCCATCTTTGAAAGTGAAGATACCAGCTATTTGCCAACCGCCGATAACGCCCTCGACCAGCTTATTCCCAGGCGCGTACGCTCGTCCTTTTCCAACCGGCAACTCGTAGACGTAACTTGTTACTAAGCTGCGCGGGATATCGTTCAGCATGAATGATTTTTCGAGCGAAGTGTTGTACCAGTTTCTGACGGACTGGGCCTGACCATTGGTCCAGCCCTCGGGTCCTTCGTTATTCGTCAGATATTTCGACCACGTGTAGGAAACCAGGAACTGCAAGCCGTTCGAGAAGCGGTGGTTGGCTGAGAGCGAGAGTGCATTGTAACTGCTCATGGCGGAAGGCGGCTGGACATTTTCGACTCCGGTGTACTCCGGATATGGACGCAGCAGTTGGCCGTAAGGGATGGTGGCGCCGGAGAGCGAGCCGCTGGTGATAATGCCCTGGAAGGGATTTGCAACCGGCTGCTGCAACTGATTACCTAAGGAGAGATATTTGGGATTCAGCTGGTTCAGTTCGAAGGTGGAACCAAAGAGCAGCTTCACCCCGTGATTGCCGACGTAAGCCGCCTGCAAGACGGTGTTGCCAAGCTGGTACTGCACATTGGATGTCCATTGCTGAACGTAAGGGCTGCTGCGGGTTCGCAGCACGGCATTTATATTCTGCCCGACATTGGTGCTGCCACCGTTTGCCTGACCGACGGGCGCGAGAAGTCCCGTTGGGAACGGGTTACTTAGAAGATTCTGCGGAGTAACACCATCGAGGGTTCCAACGTACGGCGTGGTTTGCGAGTAACCGTTAAGGGAGAGCCCCTGGTAGTCGCCAAATTCCATCGCCGGCGTGTAAAACAAGCCATAACCGGCGCGGAAAACAAATTTAGGCAAGGGGGTCCAAGCCAATCCGGCTCGGGGCGCGAAATTACTGAAGTTAGTGTTGTACACTCCGCGCTTATCCTTATTGGTGTAATGAAGAAAACCGGGAAGATTGAGATCAGGAACCTGGCTGCCGATCGGATTGGGCGTGAGCGTAAAGTACGAAAGGCGATTGAAGCGGTCAGTCGGCGCAGTTTGGATATCGTAGCGGACACCCAGGTTAAGCGTTAACGTCTTGGAAGCTTTCCAATCATCGTTGAAGTACCAGCCAAGATTTTTCTTCGAGTACGCGGCCTGCGCAGAATAAGAAATGCTGCCGCTGTCGCCCGTTCCGAGGAGGAACGAGGCCACGGAAGAGCCGGTGTCGATATTAGCAGTGTTTGGAAATGGGCGTTGGGTGAAATGTTGCCTGCGAGGAGTTGAACGTGTTCAGGATGAATACGATGCCCATAAAGCCCATGGAAAAGTTGTGGGAGCCGAGATTCTTAGTAAAGTCCACAGCATAGGTTCGGGCCTCGCGGGGCGTGGCATTCAGGCCGCCAGAGCCTAAGTTTTGGTAACCGTTGACGGTGATGTTAGGAAACGCCCCCGGGCCAAGATAGCTATTGAGAGAGGCTGGAAGACCGACCGTGGTGACGTCAAACGGAACGCCTTGCGGCTTGCGTCCTTCGTTCCAGCGCGCCCAGCCGGCATTGAGCGACATGACGAAGTTGGGCGAAAAAACATAGGTGTAACCCATTCCGCCCTCAAAGCGATTGTCCGGTGCGAGCGTACCGTTGCCTCCAGGATTACCTGCGCCGAAGAACTCACCCTCTAATTGTTTGAATTGACGCTTCTGCGACCAGCGCGCGAAGAAGTTCTGTTTTTCATTGAAGGTGTGATCGACCTTGATCGTGTATTGATCGCTGTTGGTGGGCAGGCCAGCAGTGCCGACGAAGTTATTTGCGCCGGTCAAGGCATCACCAGGGCGATTAGGAGCCGGATAGTATTTGAGGAGATTCAAGGCGACAGAATCCTGCAAGGGAACAGGTATTTTGTTGCCGGCAAAGGCGGTCCGAACGAACTGGCCATTAACCATAGTGGTGGTGAAAGGATTGTAAATCGTTGCGAGAGAACCGTCTTTATTGAAAGTTTGAGAAAAGTCACCGCTTCGTTGTAAGTCGGTAGGAACGGTGGTCACGAGCGTGGTGGGCGTTTGCTGGCGCAATCCTTCATAAGTGCCGAAGATGAAGGTCTTATCGCGCTGCTTGTAGAAGTGCGGAATGTAAACCGGGCCGCCGGCGGTGAAGCCGAACTGATTGCGCTTGAATTGCGGCCTGGGGAGTCCGTTGAGATTGTTGAAGAAGTTGTTGGCGTCAAGATTGTTGTTGCGCAGGAATTCGAAAGCGTCGCCATGAAAGCTGCGGGTCCCTGACTTAGTGACGGCATTGACGACGTTGCCCATGCTAAGGCCGTACTGCGGGGAAAAAGTATTGGTCTGGATGCGAAATTCCTGCAGTTCGTCGACGGATGGAACGTAGATCACGCCATCCCAATCACCTGCTCCGTCCCAAGCGCCATCTAGGAGGAAAGCGGTCGTGCCGAAGCGGCCGCCGCCGAAATTGAAAAAGGCGATGTCCTGATCGGCATTGCCTTGCGAGCCGGGCGGATTGAGCGCCTGATTCTGCTGGCTGTTATTCACGCTCGAATCGAGCGCGACCAGACCGTAGACGTTCCTTATGTTAAGCGGGAGCTCGACTGCCTGCTTACTACTGACTTCAGAACCGAGGTCGGCGCTGCCGGTTTGCAGCACGGTGGCGCTGGCGGTTACCTCCACTACCTGATTGACGTTGCCGATTTGTAATTGGGCGTTAAGCGTAGAGGACTGACCGACGGCCAGGACCAGGTTGGATTGCAGGAAGGTATTGAAGCCGGTCTTTTCGACCTTGAAGTTGTAGTTGCCAGGCGGGATCAGCGTCAGTGTGTAAAGGCCGTTCTCGCCGGTAGTCACTTCGCGGGTGAAGTTGACGTCGGGATTCGAAAGAGTGACCTTCGCGCCGGGCACGGTGGCGCCATTTTCATCCTGTATGGCTCCAGATAGTTGGGCGCTGGTTGCTTCACTTTGCGGCCAAGCCGGCGCGCTGGTAAGTGCCGCCAAAAGAAAAGCAGCGAGGAACGGAGAACGCATGGTAAACCCCCTCAAAGATACGGATCTGTGTAACGGCTGTGAGTAGATACTATCACCACTTGTTGGAAACGGGAATGGGCGGATCCTGCTCTGCCCGATGTGACGTTACACTCGAACCATTGCCAGATGCGCGTCAATGAGCAAACGATAGCCGTCGAACGCTTCGATGCGATTCAGGATCGCGAGCGCGGCTTGCAGCGGCGGCTTACATCGGCCCAACTCGGCATGATTGCCATTGGCGGTGCGATCGGGACTGGCCTGTTTCTGGGCAGCAGTTTTGCCATTGGTTTTGCCGGGCCGGCGGTGATTGTGAGCTACGCGATCGGCGCTCTCATTGCGCTTCTGTTGATGGGGTGCCTCGCGGAGATGACGGTGGCGCACCCCACGCCGGGTTCGTTCGGTTCTTGGGCCGAATTTTACATAGGTCCGATGGCGGGACTCTTCGTTCGCTATGCATATTGGTCCTCGCTCGTGTTTGCGGTAGGCACGGAGGTGAGCGCGGTCGCGGTTTACATGCGCTATTGGTTTGCTACTGCGCCAGGCTGGCTTTGGATCGTGTGCTTCTCATCGATATTGGTGGGGGTTAACGTGCTTAACGTCAAAGTAGTGGGCGCGGTGGAGTATGCATTCTCGACGCTCAAAGTGACAGCCATCCTGGTGTTTATCGTTTTGGGCGGATGGATGTTGGCAACGAAAGGTTTCGGCAATTACACGGCTCATGGAGGCTTCTTTCCCAGAGGGCTCTCGGGTATGTGGGTGGCGGTCGTGGTGGCAATTTTCAGCTATCTGAGTATCGAGATGATCGCCGTCGCGGCAGGCGAAGCACAGGATCCGCAGCGGGCAGTTACGAGAGCGTTTCGCTCTGCCGTGGCGCGGCTGGTGATCTTTTACATATTGACGATTGCGATTATTCTGGCAATCGTTCCGTGGACGGAGTCAGGGCGAGGACAGAGTCCTTTTGTAACGGTAATGGGCCGGGCGCATCTGCCGTGGGCGGCAGGCGTGGTGAATTTCGTAATTCTAGTGGCGGCACTTTCTGCGATGAACAGCCAGCTCTACATCACGACCCGAATGATGTTCAGCCTGGCGAGGGCCGGTTACGCGCCGCGGCGTTTCGGAAAACTAAACACGCGCGGAACGCCGATAGCCGCGCTGCTGCTGTCGACAATCGGGATTGCGCTGGCAACGATGCTGAGCGTATTTTTTCCCGGCGCGTCTTTTACGTTGATGATGGCGATATCGATCTTCGGAGGGCTGTTCACGTGGTTGATGATCTTTGTGACTCACCTGTATTTTCGTCGCGCACACGCCGGTGAGCGACTGGTCTTTCGCATGTGGGGCTATCCATATTCGAGCCTGCTAGGCGCGGGATTGATGGCCGCAGTTCTAGTGACCACGGCTTTTACACAGCAGTTCCGGATGACATTGGTGGTGGGCTTGCCTCTGCTGTGCTTGTTCTATCTTGCTTCTCGCATGCGAAGGCAGCCGTTATCGCAGCCATGAATGATCCGTTGCTGGTGTGGCGCAAAGAATTTCCGATCTTAGCGAATACGACTTACATGATCAGTCATTCGCTCGGCGCAATGCCGCGCAGGGCGGCTGACTCGCTACAAGAGTTTGCCCATACCTGGGAGACGCGTGGCATTCGCGCGTGGGAAGAAGGGTGGTGGGAAATGCAGGTGACGACCGGCAATTTGATCGCGTCCATCATCGGCGCGGCAGAGGGCGAGGTGGTGATGCACCAGAACGTTTCCATCTGCCAATGGATTGTGGCTTCCTGCTTCGATTGGCGCGGCAAAAGAAACAAACTGATTACGGATGGGTTGAACTTTCCGTCAAATGACTACGTTTATTACGGCTTGGAGCGGCAAGGGGCGCGGGTGGTCAGCGTCGCATCGGATGATGGCACAACGTTGTCGCTCGAGGCAATGTTAGGAGCAATCGATGAAGAGACGCAGTTGGTCTCCGTATCGCACGTGGCGTTCCGCAGCTCTTATGTGCAGGATCTAGCGGCAATCACGAAACGGGCGCACGAGATGGGCGCGGCGGTAGTGGCGGATGTGTACCAATCGGCCGGTTGCCTGCCTTTAGATGTTCGTGAATTGCAAGTGGACTTCGCCACGGGCGGCTCCGTGAAGTGGTTATGCGGCGGACCAGGCGCTGGATATCTGTATGTGCGAAGAGATTTGTGGGATCGATTGCAGCCCGCTGCCACAGGATGGCAGGCGCATCGCGAACCATTCGAATTCCAATCGGGGCCGATTCAGTTTGCCGGTAACGCGATGCGTTTTCTGAATGGCACCCCGAACATTCCGGCGATTTACTCGGCGCGATCGGGGTACGAGATCATCAACGAGATCGGAGTCGAGAAGATTCGCGCGAAGTCCCTGCGATTAACACAACTGCTCATCGATCGGGCCGATGAACTGAACATTCCGGTACGCACTTGCCGGGAAGCGGAACGTCGCGGGGGCGTGGTGATTCTGGATGTGCAGAACGGCAAAGAGGTGACGCGCGAATTGGCGCGGCGAGAAATCTTAGTAGATTATCGGCCGCAGGCTGGTATTCGCATTGCCCCGCATTTCTACACTACGGATGAGGAAGTGGAGTTTACCGTGCAGCAGATTCACGAATGCGGCGTGAGCGTTCATGCATAGTAAGCTGTCCAGTGATTTTGAAAGCTAATCGCCAGAACAAGTCATCAGCTTGTCGAGCGAGATGCCGCTCATTCCCCCAACCGACTCTGCCTCTACGAAACACTAGGGTGGAAGGGCAGGTCATCGCGTCCAGCGCCGGCCGGTTCCGGCGAGTCCATTTCAAGATTAACGACGATCGGGTCTTGACCGCTCCGCACCACGACGCATTCGCAAGGCTGATCGCTAAGCGCGTTAATCTCCTGATGAGGCACGAAAGGCGGGACATAGATGAAGTCGCCTTGCTCCGCTTCCCCGGTGAACTCGAGATGGTCCCCCCAGCGCATGCGGGCGCGGCCTTTCACAACATACAGTACTGTTTCTAAGTCACCGTGGTGGTGCGGTGCGGTCTTCGCATCGGGCTGTACGACCACGGTGCCGGCCCAGAGTTGCGAAGCTCCCGTGCGGGCGTGCGTGACGGCTGCGGCGCGTGACATCCCTGGAGTCTGGGGAGTGTTGGGATCTAACTCGCCCGCGCGAACGATTTTAACGCCGTGGTCCTTCCAGTTCATCTCCCGATTTTAACGGGAAGAAAGAACAATTTGGTTGCCTTCCGAGTCCCTCATCATGGCGAAGCTGCCCCATGGTTGCTTCTGCGGAGGACCTTTGAATTCGACGCCGCGGGCGATTAGTTCGTCGTAAGTCTTCTCGACGTTCTCGACCTCCCACGAGGTGTGCACAAAGCTGCCGATGCGGTCCTCATGACCCTCGGGCGTAAATAAAACGATCCCTGTTTCGGCACCCGGAATAGAGAGTTCAATCCAGCGCTGAGTGGGCGAGAACTCCTGATCGGTGAGAATGCGGAAGCCAAGCTTTTCCGTGTAGAAACGTAATGCGCGATCCTGATCGCGCACCGGAATGCCGAGGAACTTGATTCGTTTGATCACACGTCAAGAATGTCAATTACTGCCGAAGAAATCAATGCGAAACAGCGGATTTCGCGCTCCGTCTCGCTATAGCTTATATTGCTATAGATGAGACTGGATCCTTACGTGGTGGATATTCTCATGCGCGATCTGGTCGCGCATAGCCGCTCTACTCCCAGCTTTCTGGTTTACCTGCAACTTTATCGTCACACGCAAGGCGCGGGACGTGACGCGATCGCGATGAGCCATCGAATTCTCGCTGAATGGACGGGACTTTCCAAGAGATCTGTGCAGATTGCTTTGACGCATCTGATTGCGCGGCGTCTGATCCGCCAGCGAAAGACCAGCGTAACGGCGGTGCCGGTTTATACCGTATTGACGCCATGGATTCGCAAGGGGAGCGCTTCGAGTTGAGAAGATTTCTAATTCGGCATCGTTTTTTGGCTAATCGAGTAAAATAACCTCCTAAGTCGAAACGTTTTCTGATTCAACGGGGACATGCTCACAATTTACCGGTTTGCAGCCTTAGTAATTCTTTTCTCAAGCCCTTGTACTTTGTTTGCACAACGTTACGGATTTGGAAAGCTTAAGAAGACTGTTTTGCTCGAGCGCAGGCTGCTTCCAGATGTGGCGTTGGGGAACGTCTCGCTAGCTGTGGTGTTTCCGCGAGGTCCGGGCGGACTTGATGCTAATTTATTCGCATCAGATCTGGAAACGTTAGTAGCTCGAAGTGGAAGGGGGATACGGCTGGTCACCCAATCTCCGCAATTTCAAATCCAGTGCTTTACAGCAGGGTTCGAGTCCCCCCACATAGTGACGAAAACACAAAACAATCTCACCGAGAGAAGCGCGCACGGGAGTGTTTCGCTTGACGCACGGCTGATTCGGACTGAGGATGGCGCAGTCGCGGTGGCGTTTAGCGAGTCGGTTGTGTTGAATGCGGGCGGATCAGCGGCGCTTTCGCTGGGCAGCTTCCACATCCCAGGTCTCGGGCCCAAGCCCGCAGAGGAGAGTGCTCCCACGGAGGCGCTCGCGCAAACGGATACTGATGCTTCCCTGATGCAGAGAATGACAAAAAACCTGGCGTTGAGGGTAGCTTCGCATCTGGTGGTCATGAACGAGCGGATTACGGTGTTGCTAGCGCAAGGCGGCGATTTGGATGCTGCTACGCGTCTAGCGATAAACGGGCGTTGGAGCGAATATCTGGAGCAGATATCAAGCATACCCGCAGCACCGGCGGCCGCCGACAACGCCTATCTTTTTTACAGCCAAGGCGTGGCCAATGAAGCTCTTGGCTACGCAGCCACCGATCCCAAAGCCACCTTGAAGTATTTGCAGGAAAGCAGCATCGATTACAGCCGCGCGATGGAAAGCAAGCCCTCGGAGAAGTATTTTCAAGCGCCGCAGAAGCGGATCGAGACTGCAATCGCACGTTACGACAGGCTTGCGCAAAGCGAAACGGAGGCAGCGAAGCGAACGCAGCGTCTCGAGCGGCCGGCACAGCCTGCAGAAACAATGACGAACGGCGATGTCGTCAAATTGGTCAAAGCGCGGCTGGACAAGGGCCTGATCGCAAACAAAATCGCCACAGTACCGGTAGCGGCTTTCGATTTGTCTGTCGACGGACTCGTCAGCCTCGCGCAGAGCGGTGTTCCTTCGGATCTAATTGCGTTAATGACGCAGCGCATGCAACGCCAGCAGGGGGGCGTGCAAACCAGGCGATGAAGACAGCAGAGGCAAGTCTTCTTCTGGCGCTAATTTCTCCAGCGGGTAGTTGCTTCGGTGCCGCCATGACGCCGCGCTGCGGAGCAGCTCACGATCTCACCGTGCAGGCGCTCGAACGTGTGACGCCGGCCAGCAATGTAGAGACGGTGCGCAGCGCGAACGAGCTGTTAAAGAGATCCGAACAAATGTGCAGTGAGCTCGGGGACACTTGGTACTACCGATCGCTTTTCGAGGCGCGGTTAGGGAATGCCGTGGCCGCTAAGTTTTCGATGAGCCAAGCCTTGCGTTTAGGATCAGAGGCGCTGAACGAAAAATTGGATCCTTTCGTGTTGGCCGCGCCGGCAGAAGTAAAAGCGCAACCATTGAACGAGGGAACACGGTGGGCATTGGTGGTGGGCATCAGCAAGTTTGCGGACGAGAATATCGAAGCTTTGAAATACCCCGCGGCGGACGCGAATCTGTTTGCCGCAACGCTAAAAGATCCTGCCATAGGCGGTTTTCCTCAGGACCACGTTCGCATTCTGGCGAATGATTCCGCTACGACCACCGGCATCCGCGCGGGACTTAATTGGATTGCGAGGAGCGCACGGCCGCAGGACTTAGTCGTGATCTATGTAGCGACGCACGGATCTTCGCGAGAGTTAGATTCGGTTGCGGGCGCAAATTACCTGATTACGGCAGATACAAGGGTGGGTCCGCAAAACGATCAAGACCTGCTGTTTGGAAGCGCTTTGCCCATGAACGATCTGGTTGCGACGGTGGCAAACCGGATCAGCGCGCTCAGAACGGCAATCTTCATTGACACTTGCTACAGCGGGTCGACGGCGGCGACGGGCCACGGAGAGTCCGTTTCGGAAAGAGACTTGCAAAGGTTCGGTCAAGGGCAAGGGCGCATTATTATGACGGCAGCGCGATCGGATCAGGAATCCCGTGAAAGCGATGATCTGGAGCACGGATATTTCACGTACTTCCTCGTACAAGCTCTGAAAACAGCCAAAACTCCTAACATGTTGACCGAAGTTTACCGGCAGGTTTCCCAAAACGTCTCTCAAAAAGTTTTGAAAGACACAAGCCCGATGAATTTGCGTCAAGATCCCGTGATGAGCCGCAGCTCGGATCAAACGGATTTTGCATTGGAAGCGGCAGCGAAGTAGGCGAACGGCGAGCTGGTGAGAATGTCGCGTCGTTCGGCTGCTCGGCGAAAACCGTCGTTCTGGAGAGCTCTTGGGTTTCTTGTAACTTATTTGCTGTTGAGTGTGGGGCTTGACAGCTGGGAACAAATTAACTTTTCGGAGTCAAGCTGCCGCGCGGAAGGTGCCTCTGAAACGCCCTTCTT
>JAVHMZ010062716.1:0-11430 GCA_034782995.1 Amazona versicolor | reverse complement strand
GCGCTGAAACGCTTCCTCGACATCGTCCTGGCGTCGGCGGGTTTTCTTTTGGCTTCGCCCGTCATGCTGCTGCTGCTCCTTGCGATCCGCATGGAATCTCCGGGTGGTGCGATCTACCGGCAAACGCGTGTGGGACGCGGAGGCCGCCACTTCGAGCTTCTGAAATTCCGCTCCATGCGGAACGACGCGGAGCGGCATGGAGTGCAGTGGGCGGAGGCGGACGACCCGCGCGTGACACGCATCGGCAGGTTTATCCGCACATACCGCTTTGATGAGCTGCCTCAGTTTTTGAATATCATCCGGGGCGAGATGAGCTTCGTGGGTCCGCGGCCGGAGAGACCCCGCTTTGTGGAGGAGCTGCGCGAAAGCATTGCCTACTACGACGAACGGCATTCCGTGCGGCCCGGTTTAACGGGCTGGGCGCAGATCCGTTACGGCTACGGATCAAGCATTGCGGACGCCGCGCGCAAGCTGGAATACGACTTGTTTTATCTCCAAAATATGTCCGTATTCTTCGATTGCGCGATTGTGCTCAGCACCGTGCAGACCGTGCTGAACGGATTTGAGCGCCGCACGAAACATCAGATGGACAAGGATCTGGCTTACGAATTTCATCCGGAGACGAAAGAGAAAGCCGCGGTGTTCGAGACGCTCTCTTCGTGAGCGGTTAAACCGAAGTGGAACTTGACCGCGCGGCTGCCGCGCGGGCCAGGCCCGCCACGTGTTGATCTACCGATCCGGTGTTTTCCGCACAAGAGAACGCCGAAGGGAGAACAAGGGACAACATCGCGCCTTTCTCCCGCGCGGAAGCCCAGATCGCGCCGCGGTGACGGTCCAAAATCAATTTGCAGATGGCCAGCGCCAGTCCGGCACCGCTGCGTCCGCCGCCGTCTTGCGCGCCTTCGTCCGCGGCGCTGCTCTGTTCGGTGAACATGGCGGCCAGCGATTCCTCGCTCAAACGCGGACCCGAATCGCTGACATCGATGCGGTAGCTGTTGTTTCCGTTTTGGGGCGCGCGGCGCCGTTCAGAGATGCCTTCGGCAAGCGGAAGCAATTCGATGCGGCGGTCCCAGAAATAGGGATAAGCGCGGACCGACACAGCACCGAATCGAGGGCTGAACTTTTGGGCGTGATCCAGCAGGTTCGCGATTACTTGCTCAATCTGAACGGGCTCAAATTGCAGCGCACACGGCGGAGGAGAAATGTCCATGCGCAGCGTAATGCTCCGTTCGGCAAACGCCGCGGACAGCTGCGCAGCCGCCTGTTCCACACATTTCTCGATAGAGCCGGATTTGAGCTTCAACGGCCGGAGTGCGCTCTGACCGAGGCTCAGATTCATCACGCCGTCCGCCAGGTACGTCAGCCTCCGGATGCTATGCCGCATACGCTCCAGAACGACAGCTTGCGCCGGACTGATTTCGCCCAATTGGTGATGAAGCAGCAGCCCGGTGTAGCCATCGAGAGCAGTCAGCGGAGTGCGGAAATCATGCATGGCTCTCGCCACGAAATGATTGCGGTCCTGGTCGTAAAGCTGAAGATGCACATTCGATTCGAGGACGGATTGAAAGAGCGCGTCCGTGCGCGCCGGTTCGGATGAAGCCGGCTCCGCGCCGGAGTGTTTCAGGAATTGACGGATCACCATTTCTACGCGGGCCGCGGATGCGGGCTTTAGGACCAGATGGAAGCGCAGGCGGAAAATCCGGTCCGCGAGCCCGGAAAGCTCTTCGCGCGCCACAAAAAGCCCGGTGGTCTCCGGCTCGTATGAAGACAAGTCCAAGTCAGCGAGGTTAAAGGAAGAGAGATCGATAAACAAAAGATCTCCCCGTTCCGGTGAGCCGGAACCGTTCTGTTCCATCAATCGAACCGATTGGCGGAATTGCCTGCGCACCACGTCGCGGCACACGTCAATCAAGGGTCTGTCACGCGTAAGAAGGTGCAGATTCTGCATCGATTCAGTTAACGCTTTTGTTTGAGATTTATTACCGGACTCTCGAACATACCCAACATTCCAAGGGTGAGTCAATGGGTTTACGGTCGTTTGGGCGAAGAGAGCGGCGGTTTAAAAGTACTACGCTCGAAGTTAGAAATCCGCTATCTGCACGGCATAAGTGTTTGCTTTTCTGATCGACCGAACCGCCGGAGCCCTACAGGCGAGGCTGCAGGCGATTAGAGACCGGTGCAAAAATGCGGATCAATTTCGCGGCTGCCGGGAGGATGCCATGCTTTCGTTTACGATCCGGTACACTTCCTCGAAGCGCCGCTCCCACGTCCAGTCCGATACCGCGGCCTGTCGCTTCTCTTTTTTCTCAGCGGAGTCGGTGGCGAGCTCGTGCTCGATCCCGGCCAGAAATTCTTGAGGAGTGCTCGCCAAGCAAATCACATCGGCGAATGATTCGGTGGCAGACGTGGGAGTGGCCACAACGGGTTTGCCAGTCGCCAGATACTCGCGGAGTTTGAGCGGGTTCGCATGGAGCCGCTGCCGGTTAGGCAGAGTTGGTATGATGCCCGCGTCGAACACTTTGGCCCACGCGGGAAGAGTGGTGTACGGCTGCGGGCCGACAAAATAGACGTTGCTGTGTTGCGCAAGTTCGCTCACATCAGCCGACACCAAGCCGACCATGACGAAGGTCCAATCCGGCCTCTGCTCGGCGAGAAATTTGAGGAGCGATAAATCGATCCACGCACCGATCACTCCGAAGAATCCGATTACGGGATGACGAAACGCTTGTGCTTGCTCCGGCACCGGAAGCCGCGGATCACCCGCGCTCGCGAACAACGCAAAGTCCACGCCGTGGGGTGAATAAATAGTGCGCGGGTTCACGGCCCGCTTGCTCTCGACCAGAGGTTCTGAAACGGCAAACACTACGTCCGCTTGGCTCGTGAGATCGGCGTCCATCGCGCGGACGGCGGCGGCATCCATGCCGGGGAAAGACGCGTAATCGTCCACGCAGTAGTACACCACGAGCGTTTCGTCGAGCGTGCGCGCCAGCGCATGGGGATGCGGAACCACGAACCAGGAAATGACTTCGCGATGGCGAATGGTTTTCAGCGCGCGGCGCACCATAAACCGCCCCGCGAGACGGTTCATGGCGGAGGCAAATGGAAGCGATCGGAACGGGATTTGCGGCACCGTGATGTGCCACATCTTTTCGCCGATCCGCCGCGGAGGACGCACGGCGAGAGAGAGTTTTCGAAACAGCTTCTTCCAGTCGCGGCCGGATGCAGTTGGTGCGCGAAGACCGGGAGATTCGATGTAAAGAACAGGATGCCGCTCGCTGAGCAGGCGCGCGATGTGATGACTGCTGGTCCGGTTTTCGGCAAACCAGTCGTTGCCGAAGTAGGCGACGACGAGATCGTCAGGCGGCATGTCGATCGGGGCGGATGCCGGCGCGGCGCACTGCGGAATCGCAAACAGCCCATGTCTCGTCAGCGACCGCGCGCCAGCTGCGATGGAAGCGGGCGGCGATCCGCGTTGCATCCCACGGCTGATTGAGAGCGCTGTCGAGAGCGCGGGCAAGTGCTTGCGCGTCGCGCGGGGCAACGAGAATGCCGGTGTCTGCGTCGATGAGTTCGGGAATCGCGCCCACGCTCGAAGCAACGACGGGCCGCCCGCTGGCGAGCGCTTCCAGCACGACATTGGGGCAACCTTCGGCGTAGCTCGGGAGACAGAATACGTCGCTCGCGGCCATCCAGATCGCAACGGAAGACGACGGCTGAACGCCGGGCGCGATGAGGCGACCCGCAAGCGCGCCAGATTCTCCGCGCGCATTAATCTCAGACAAGAGCGCACCTTCGCCGACGAAGGCGGCCCGCAGATTTGGATGGCGCGCCGCCAGTTCGGCTAACGCTCCGAGCAGCTCGCGGACGCCCTTTGACGGCGCAAGCCAGCCGACGAAGAGGATCAGCTGCGCATCGTCCGGCAAGCCGAGCCGCGCCCGGGCAGCTTGGCGGTTATGTGGATGAAATACCGCGGTGTCGCATCCATTGGGGATAGCCGCGACGCGCGAGCGGTCCGCGCCGAGAGCGACCGCACGGTCGGCCAACTGCCGGCTGACTGCGATCACGGAAGCGGCACGCTTGAGAGCGCGCCGCGTATGCCACTCTGTCACGCGGTCGGGAATGCGGTTGACATCGGAACCGATGGCACCCAGCACCACCGGCACCTGAAGCTTCTCGCCTATGGAAACCGCCGCGCATCCTTCCGGATAGACGAAGTAGTTCAGGATTACGTCCGGGCGGAACGCGGCGAGGCGCTCACCGAGCGCTCGGGCGCAGACGGCGGGATTGAACGGTCTGCTGAGAACGGGGATGGCGGGGTATTCGAAGTATTCCGTCGGTAGATTTGGAACGATGTGCGAGAGATCGGTGCGGCTGTAAGGGAAGTTACGCGGGCGCAGCCACGAGGGATAGCACGTGAGCGGGCAGAAGACGCGCACGTCGGCCCGGTGCGCCATCTCGCGCAAGGTGTGAAACGCTGAATGCCCGCGATACGGCTGCGCGCTGTTGGGAAAGTACGAGGTGACGGCGGCGATACGCATCGGACGGACCAAGCGCTGGAACGGGTCCGTCCGTGCAATCGCAAGACCAGAGAGGGATCGTTTCGGCTACGGAGCTTTTACCTGGGCGGAGTTGGGGTCGACCATCAGGCTGGATTCATCAACCGCTTCCAGATCGGAACCTACCACGGAGCTGAGCTGGTGCATTTCATCATCATTCCAGTGCGTGTTAGGAACTCCTTGGAAGTACCACGAAGAGCCGTTGTCCGCAAGAAACGCCCCGTAGGTCTTCAACGCGTTCAGGACGGCTTGAACTCTTGGAGGGAACGGGCTGACGTCAAAGCTGGCTTTCAGGCGGAAGCGCTGTCCCATGGGCGGATACTGCGAGCCGGACAAGCTGGATGCGTAGTGCCGCGCAGGCCAGATGTATTGGTTTCGAGTCTGGGGCGCGGTCATCCGGAGCGCATGGTTAATCTTTCCCGCGTTGGCTTCCACATACCGGATCAGACCGGGGAAAATCGGAAGTCCCGCGGCATCAGCCGAAGTCCATCCTGCGGGACGGAGCGCGTTCGAATTCAAATCGAAAACGGCGCCGCTCCCTCCATTCCAGCTGTTGTCCGCGTTCTTGCTTGCGTCGAAAACTTCGTACAGTTTGCAAACTCCTTGGCTAATTACGAGTACGTGGTGATCCGAACCGCTTTCCACGACAGCGTTGGGCGGGATGGGATAAGGACCGGGATCGCTCTCGTCCGGGTAATAAAAGGTAATTGGGACAAGCGGCTGCGTGGAAGGTACTACGTTGAACGGCAGTCCGCCGCCGGATGAGGAAAAATCTGGATGAAGCGGTGTGGACGCACCGATGGTGTTGATGTAAGCATTTGAATTCGCGTCCACCGGCAAAGTGTTGATGGGCGTATTCCAGACATTGTTTGCCGGGAAAATTTTACAACCACCCGCTTTCTGAGCGGCCAATGGCAGAACGCTCAGGAACAATACGGATGTAGCACATACCAATTTACGACAAAGATACATCTTTACGTTTCCTTTTCCAATCGCGATTTCGAAACAAAGTTGCCGGAACAAAAGCGCGACAACTATTTGACAACAGGACGCTATCGCCGATTTCAAACAAGCCGGACGTCTAATTCCGCTCGAGTCTAGATTCCTCGTTAGGCACAAACGCTGATGTTTTTTGACAAATCGAGCATCGAGCGAACCGAAGATTCCTGAATATTACAGAACAAAGCGGCAGTGCGTTAACGTATTCAAACACGGGTCTTCGGAATTTGACTCGCGCAGAGAGACAGTATCAAACTATTTTCCGTGCTTTTTCCTGTTGTTCGCTGGAATAACACTTGAAAGAGGGTTGTAAATAGAAGCTGTAAATATTTGAATTTACCCGAAACTCAGGTCGAGCTTCTTGGTTATTCTTTTGTGAGGCAGTAGCTAAGTTAGCGGGCTAGCAGCTTGCCAGCTTCAATTGTCGCGATTGCTTGGCGCGCTTCCCAGGCTGATGCGAAATGCAGGCGGGCGCCTCTTTGTTCGCATTCTTGTTTCAGCAATTCGACTCCGAGCGCCAGCCCGCCCCCATCCAGCAACGCGCTCGCGTGGCGTTCCTGCGCGCCGTGAGCATGAAGCTTCAAGAAAATATCGCCTCCGATCCGCGGCGCGAGATCGATCCATCGGCGCACACGTGCGGGTGTGGGCAAGTCATACGACGCCAATTCGCCATTTTCCAGACGCGGGATGAGGCGTTCGTTCCAGCGGATGCCCAGCGGACCGGGCACCATAAGCAGGTCACCCTGTCCCTGCCGGCCGGGTGCCACTGGCACTCCCGCGTCGTACGACTTCGGCCTCCGGGGATCGTCAGTGACCCAGTAAATCGAATTCACGGTGCGCGCCTGCGTGGGCGAGCCGGCCGAAGGCATCGTGAAATCCGCATAGCAGCCGAGATCGCGCAGAAGGGTGATCTCGTTGTTCAGACCGCACATCCGCCCGTCCGGACGCCCGTTGTCGAGAGCCCAATTGCCGTGAATAAAGCCGAAAACGGTTCTCCCGTTTTCTGTCCGCAGCAATCCATGGCGGGAGCGAAGTGTTTCCGTGAATGCGGCCATGCGGTCGACAAAATTCTGCTCGCCTTCGCCGTCGTGATGAAGATGCACTTCCACATCGGCGATTCCAGCGTCCGTGAGGCTCTGGAGCGGATCCAGCAAATGTGGCCGGTATTCTTCCTCCGGGTAGAAAAACGTGTACTTCGGGGGGTGTCCATCGGAGTCATGGAATTGCGAGGCGATCTTGGGCCAAGCACGGCTCCACCGGGCTACCCTCTCGATAGCCACATCCTCCGACGCTCCGGCCCAGAGCGGCTCGAAGTGGTCTGCGAAAACCAGCCATACGCGCTCGGGCGGCGGGAAGCGGAAGGATGCGATGCGGTTGCGGACATAACCGGACAGCCACAACTGTCCGTTGCGCGGGAGGGTGATCATGCGGAGGGTGATTATGCGACGTTGCGTGCGCTCACGCGAGCTTTCTCAACAGCCCTTTCCCGGCAAGCGCCGTTTTGAACACGTTGTGATAACTTCGCCAGGATCTCTCAATACCGAAGCGCGCGGCCCAATCCCGTGCTTTCTCGCCAACGGCCGCGTGATCGGAACGCAAAGCGGTGCGCAGCATCAAATCCGCCAGCGCTTCGGTGCATCCAGGATCGCAATACCCGGCCACGGTCGATTCGGGCGCGAGTTCCATCAGCCCGGGCAGACGCGTGGACACCACAGGGAGACCTGCGGCCATGGCTTCCATCAGCGAGATCGGCAGGCCCTCATCGATTGAGGAGAGAACAAACACGTCGAGCGAATCGAGGAAACCGGGAACGTCGTAGCCTGCGCCGTGAAGAAACACGCGCGGGGAAATGTTCAACTCCGCGGCAACGCCGGCAATCGCCGAGCGGCACGGTCCGTCACCCAGGATGTGCAGTTCCGCGTGAGGAAGAGCGCCGGAAATCGAATGAAATGCGCGCACGAGACCCGCGTGATTCTTGGCGGGCACCAGCCGGCCCACCGCGCCGAAACAGAATCGCGGCGGACAGGCGGCAGACCGCGCCTCTCTGCCGCGAGACTTTGTCACGAACTTCGTCAAATCGATTCCGTTGTAGATCACTTCGAGATTACGCGCGTCGAGCTTGTCCTTTTCCATGTAGAAGCGGCGCACGCCTTCGGAAACGAATACGACTCGGTCGGTCCATCGGACTGCCTGACGCCAGATGCGCTCGCATTTCGGATCCCAATTCAGATTGCCGCCATGGCGCGTGTTGACCACCACGGGAACACCGGCGAGCTTCGCTGCGGCGAGAGCGTAGTGCAGCACTAGCGCGTTGTGCGCGTGAATGACGTCCACGCGGTGCTCCCGTAGCTTGCGCGCCAGCGCGCGCACGAGATCTAATGACGGCCCATCCTTCTTTCCGAACGCGCAAATGGAGACACCGGCAGCCTCGGCCTCAGGCGCCAGCGCTCCGGTTTCACGGGTGCAGTAGATGTGCGCCTCATGCCCTTCGGCAACTTGCCGCGAACCGAGATCCACCGCCAGACGCTCCATACCTCCGATCTCAAGCGAGGGAAGAATCTGTGCGATGCGCAAACGGTCTGCGTTGACGGTCCGCATACGTGTTCAGAAGGACCGCATCCGGACGGTGCCGTAAACGGCGGCGGTGAGAAGCGGAACCGTTGCCAGCGTGACGCGGAGCCAATGCGCCCGCGGCAGTTCTTCCGCTTCGACCGGCAGGTCCATCGCGCAAAGCGCCACGGTGATTCCCAGCAGGAGGTACAGCGTCGCGGAGTAAGTGCGGGACAGAAACCAGCACGTGGCCAGCGTCGCGTAAAGGGACGGACGCAGGGCCATCACCCATGGGTGCGTTTCGTCTCCGTGTACTTGCCCGTCTTCAGCTTCGTCCGCCGCGCCGCGCCCCGCCAGACGCAGCTGAAGAACCGAGGCGACAATCAAACCGATCCACGCCAGGCAGCCAATGAGCCCCAGTTCGGACATGCAAAGGACGTAGGAGTTGTGCGCCGTAATCTCATGGTATTTCGTGAACTCTCCAAACCCGACACCCCAAAGCGGCGAATGCTCAAACATTCCGAGCCCGTCGGACCAGGCGTTCACGCGCCCCATTGCGGAATCCTCGTGCACGTCGATAGACCGGCCCCCGTGATTCAACAGCAAAACCGCGCCGATGGCAAACGGCACCAAGAGCGACGCGCGTTTTCCGCCGATGCGCTCTTTGAATGCGAGGAGAACCAGCAAGCCCAGACCGATCAGCGCGCCGCGGGAGTTCGTCAGATAGATTCCCGCCAACAGAATCGTTCCGGGCAGCAAACAGAACAGAAGCTTGCCCGCCGCGCGCGCCCGCTGCCACACGGGAAAGAGGAACGGAAGCAGCATCAGCAGATACTGGGCGAAGTCATTCGGGTCGTTCAGAAAACCCAGTGCGCGGATACGCAGATAATTGCGGCGAAGTCCGAGGCTCTCGTCAATCCAAACCGGCTGGTTTACCACGTACCGGCTGTGTTCATCGCCGGTGAAGTAGGCCGCCGCGCCGCACGCAATCGAGTAAAGGGCGATGGCGATCAGCACCGCGGAGAGAATCCGAAGCTGCGCGATCGTCGTGACGTTCCAGATAATCAGAAAGAAAATGATGGCCACCGGGAGGAAAACCGCGAGCGAGGAAGCCGCGCCGCCAACGGATCCGTTCAACATGCGGGAAAGGCAAATTGCGAGAATCACGCCCGCCATGAGGTAAGCGTGCGGCAGACGCAGCCATGCGGAGCGGAAGATGTTCGGGGCGGACGCAGCCACCGCCAGCAGCGCGAGCCAGAGCATGATCCGGTACGAAGCCAGTTCCGGAAACAGCTCCGCCGGCGAAAGGATCGACAGGCCGATATAAACCACCGTCAGCAGAAATCCCATGCGCTCTCTCCGCGCGGAAACGGTCAGCGGTGCGCGAGGGCTCTCCGAAGGCCCAAGCGAAGTCGAAGAAAGCGCCGGAGTTCGAGAATCCAGCGGGGTCCGAACGCGGCCAGAAGAAGCGACGGCTCGATTTCGAGCGGATGGACCGAGCCGATAAACTGCCGAGCGCCAGCGATGTTGCGGGCGCCGATCATCTCGCGGACGTATTCGTTGACCACGGCCGTTTTGCGTCGGGCGATTTCGCGCGCAGGCAGATGGGCGAGCTCGCCGACGCTTTGCAGACTGGCCAGTTCCGCCAAGGCCATCCGGTGATGATTCGCGGACAGGCTGTTTTCCGCGGGCGTGTATTCGAAGCACCGCTCCGCGCAGGCCGCGAACCGCCATTGGGTCAGGGCGACCCGCAGCCAGAGATTGTAGTCTTCGGTGGAGATCAGCGCCCGGCGCGGATCGAAGCCTCCAACCTCGCGAAAGCAGCGGGCGCGAACCATCGCACCGGTGGGAAAGCCCACAATGTTTTTCTTCCAAAGCGCGCCGAATGTGACTGACGCAGGCGCGTGCCCTTTGAGCGGAGTGAAGATGACGCCGACCGAGGGGTCGGAGGCATATTGAAGCTGCCGTTCCGTTTTGTCTGGATGCCACGCGTCATCGTGATCGAGAAACGCGAGCCACTCGCCCGTGGCGCGTTCCGCTCCCGCATTGCGCGCCGCTCCGGGGCCGGCGTTTTCCTGCGCGATGACCGTCACAGGATACGCGGAGGCAATTTCCAACGTGCTGTCGGCGGAACCGTCGTCGACGACGAAGATTTCGCAAGCGGCATGGGTCTGCGCCAGCGCGCTTTCGATGGCACGGCGGATCTGTCCGGCGCCGTTGTAAACGGGGATGATGACCGATACAGAAGCCGCCATCTAGCGCGCCCGCCGCAAATTTCTTCCGTAGAAGAGGCCTGCGAACCGCCACACCGTCAGTTCGTGGTGAAAGATTTCCGCGGCGTCCTTCCCCGAGATCACGGCGCGGAGCCAGCGGACCGGTGATTTGAAGGCCCGCACATAAAGCGAACGCGGCAAGTTGAACCACTGCGGCGCCGCCGACCCGCGCCCGCGCATGATGATGCTGTCCGACACAGATGACCAGAACGCCCAACTGCGCATGTAGCCTCGCCGCAGCCGCTGCGTCGGGATGTGATGATGCACGATCAACTCCGGAACGTACAGGCCGGTGAACCCGGCGGCGATTAGCCGATCATGCATGTCCGCGTCCTCGCCCGCGAGCAGGCGCTTGTCGGTGCGTCCGAGCAAGGGAGAATACAGACCGACCCGGTCCAAACAGCGGCGCCGCAGCACGCTGTTTCCGCCCATCAGAAGGCCGTCAAATCCCGCATCGGAGAACGGCCGCGTCTTTTCCCCGAAATCCGCCCATCCGATCGCGGTGCGCGTGTGCGGGTGATCCACCCAAGCCGGCGGGGCCAGTTCCCAGCGCGGAAGATAGCGCCCGCCGATGTAATCAATGTCCGGATTCGCGAAGGTGTTGAACACGATTTCGAACCAGCGCGCGTCGATCTCCTCGTCGCCCGTCATCGCCACGCGGCCGATCTCGACGATGGCCATGCGGCAGGCTTGTTCACTGCAGATCAGATCAGTGGAGCGATTCCACAATATGCGGCATTGAGCGAAATCACTGAAACACAGTTCGCCGGAGCCAGCCCGCGCCTGCAGTTTCTCGAAACTCTCCGCGGCCTGGTCGACCACCTGAAAGTGGCTCCCGTGTCTCAGATGGACTGGGACATCCGCCGCGCCGAGTACAACGCTATCTACAACTCCAACATCGCCACCAAGTACAAGATCGACCCCGCGCGCGCGGATATCGCTTGCTTCGCGGGCCTGGTTCGCTACAACGGCGCCGTGATGCTGGGGCTGAACGGCGTGGTGGTGAAGTCGCACGGCGGGACGGACGCCAAGGGCTTTGCCCACGCCATCGA
>JAVHMZ010062511.1:0-11435 GCA_034782995.1 Amazona versicolor | reverse complement strand
GGCGTGTCCCGCAGTACGAGCAGCGATAGCAGCGCTTTCGGCCCGCAGAGGAACGCTGCCCCCGGATCGTTGCGCATGATCCAGAGGCCCTCCGGGGCCTCGTCGCGATACTCGTTCGCCGCGCCCATAAGATTGCGGGAGGCGAACTCCCGCAGCAGCGCCGCGACCCGGTCCATATGCCCAAGCCGGGCGTGCATCCGAATCAGTTCCGCGCCCGCGCGGTCCGCGAGCGCCTTGGCCGGAAGCTGCGTGACCGTGCGGCCCTCGGCCCAGGCAAGCTCGAAAGCATCGACCGCTTTCGAGAAATAGCCGTAGTGATAATAAGAAAGCCCCAGATTGGTGAGCAGCGCCAAACGCCATCCTGAGTTAGGATAAGCCGCCAGAAAATTGCTGTAGGGTTGAAAATTATCGAACTCTGCCTGCCGCCGATAGCGGATGATGGCCCGTTCAAGGGCGTCATCCTCCTGCGGCGTCGTAGGCTTAGTAACGATCAGCGGCTCTGCAAACTGCTGTGCGAGAATAGGCAAGGGGGGCGCGTCAGCCGCTTCCCCAGATGTAGTAGCGTGCGCGACGCTGATACACAGAACGGCTAGCAGAATGAGGGCCGTTCTATAGGCCCATTGTGTCGGGCTTCGGCCCAGTCGCCCGGCTCCGTTGAATGCCGGAACGCGATGACGGATGACTGAGCACATGGGAGCCGCTCCCTGGTCACCTTAGGCTTGTCGGCCCTACGGCGGCTGTCAATGCGAAATTTCGTGCCGCCTCTTTTGATGCCTCATACGCGACTAATGCGCCGGCCTGCCCTTCGGCACTGCCTTCGTCAGGTCGATGAACTCGATGCGCTCGATGACCGGCTCGTCCTTCGCTGGTCTCGCCTGGCCGGGCCGTATCTCATGGAGCGAGACGCAGCGCTGCATAACGATCCGGTGCAGCACGCGGCGAAGGCCCGTCCCCTCTAGCACCGCTGTCACGCCGCTGAAGTGGATGTACGCGACCTCGGCCGGCTTGTCCGGCGGCTCCATGCGCCGGATATCCGCCATCGGGAATATCTGATCCCGCGTCCGGTCGGCGGTCACGAACCAGAGGAACTGCACCGGCCCCCCTCCCCGCCTGGGGCCGGTCGCCTGGTAGGCATCGGCCTCTTCATCGCCGGGCGGCGTGTCGTCTTGGGCTTCCGTGGTCTGGCTCATAGGTCTCCTCTGGTCAGGGTTCGGCGATGTCCGGGCCTTGCGGCTCCGGTGGTTCCGGCTCCGGCGTGGGTGGTGGGGTGGCCTCGGCGGGCGGCTCCTGCGCCCACTGCTCGGCCGTCTGGTCGAAGGCATCGGGCACCGAGCCGCGCTCGTTGCGCCAGAAGGCGATAGCGCCGTCGCGCAGCCGTGCGGTAAAGCCCTTGGGCGGCTCGCTGCCCGGGTCGGCAGCGCTATCCGGCGGCTTCTCGGTGAGGTCACGCTCGATCTCGGCCGCCTCGATGAGGCCTTCCGTGGTCTCGGCGCCGAGACGGTGGTGCCAACCTGCCGCGACCTTGATGCCGGCATCGAAGATCCGGGCGGCGAAGCCCCGCTCCGCTTCCGGCGCGCCCGAAGTCTCGTCGCGCAGGAACTCCATGGCGCGGGCCTGAAAGGCGCGCACGCGGTCGGCGAAGGCCCGCCAGCCCGTATGGGCGTCGTCGGTCGCGGCCGGCGTGCCGCAGGCAAGGGTTGGAGCCCCCTGCCCTGCTTCGGCCTTGAGGCCCCGCTGCAGGGGCTGCCAGCCCTCCCAGCGCCTGGATAGCTCCTCGTCGAGCTCCGGCGTGATGGTAGGAACGTCCTGCGCGATTTGAAAGCGCAGCCGCTCTTCCATGATCTCGCGGTTGATGGCGGCGCGGTCGCCGCCGTCGCGGCCCGTGCGCTCCAGCGCCGTGGCGGCTGGCCCTAGATGCAGGGTCGGCTCGGCGTCAACGCCGCGGTCGGCGAAGCTGCGATGGTCGACGCGCGATGCGCTGCCGGCATCCTCCAGCGCATCGTTGATGCGCAGCGCGATCTCCTCGCGTACCCGGTCCACCTCCGGGTTGCTGCTTCCGGGCCGCGCATTGAAGTCACGCAGCTTGGTCCTGGCCCAGCCTTCAGGACCGATTTCCCGGGTGGTCATCATGACATGCATGTGGTCGTTGAGGCCGTTGCCGCGCCTGCCGCCCTCGTGGATGCCGGTCGTGACGGCGACGCCGTACTCGTCCACCAGCCATTGGCTGAAGCTACGGGCGATGGCTTCGCGCTGCTGAGCCTCAAGCTCGTTGGGCAGCGCCACCTCCCACTCAAATGCGACCTGGCTGTTCTTCCGGGTCTCCTTGGCCTCGGCCGCGTTCCAAAGCCGCTCGGCATCGCATGCCCAGGCGGGCGCGCCCTCGGGCGCGAGCGTGAACGAGGTCACCACGTCCGACTTGGCGGAGAAGTCGCGCACCGCGCCGTAGCGCTCGTCCGTCATGCAGGTGCCCGTGCGATAGGCCGCACATGCGACGGCACTGCGTCCAGCGCTGCGGCCGATGGGCTTAAGGCTCGCATGGTACCAGCTCGCAGTATTCATGCGACTGCCTCGCTCATGGCGGGTGCAGGGGAGCGTCCCCTGCTCGTAGTGTCGGGCGCGAAAGCCTGACCGCGCATCCAACCGGCGAACGGTTGGTCGGGGGTGCAGGGGCGGAACGCCGCGCGCTGGTTCCAAGGGCAGGCACGCCCTTGGTCACCAGGGGTGTGGGGAGGCGCGAAAGCCTCCTGGGGAGAGTTCGAGAGGGGGCATCCTGCCCTCTTTCGACGCACCCCAACGGAGGCGTAGCCCCGTTGGATAAGTGCGCGCGCGCGCCGTAGCCGGACTTAGATATACCTGCTTTGGTGGGTCGGTTGGTCATGGCATACTAAGGCTTGCGTTTTTGGTTTGATGCACGATATATCTCCAACTTACGGAACTCAACCACTTGCTTTGGAGGGGTCGTGAAGACGAAAATCGAGCAACTCCGCACGGCGTTGCAGGCAGAGAAAGAACGCGAAGCGCAACGGGCACGCGAAAAAGCCCGCAAGAGGCAGGCCAAGGGAGCCCAGCTCTCGCGTCTCATCCGCAGCGCCGATACCAGGACGAAGATTTTGGCCGGCTCCTGGGCGCTTGACCGGGCGGCGAAGTCGGAAGAATTCCGCGCGATGATGATGCGCGACCTGGACCGCACCTGGTTGTCGAGGGACGCCGACCGCCAACTTTTCGATCTGCCACTCCTGGGCGAGGAAGAGAAGGCTCGGCGGGACATTAGCTTCGGGAAAGCAGGGAGAAAGAAAGAAGGCGGCGCGACGGCTCCACACTTTGATAGTTCCGCCGCCGCGCCGCCTCAATCAGTGGAGCAGGAAGTTGAAGCAGCTTAGTGGTCCGCCTTCGGACGCCACTCCCATCGTGGAGACGAAATACTACCGATGGGACTTCGATGCCTGCCGTCTGCATACCCACGCGAACGGACGCGAGACTGCGGACTTGTATCGCGCGGGGGAGGGCTTCATCCCCATCCATCCCGTCGACCTGCAATTCGACGCGTCCTCTATTGACGAGACGCACTATCGCTATTTGGTCGAGATGGACGATGCTGCCAAGCTTAGCGATGCCGAGGTCGATCCGATGGAATGGGTGAAAGCGCGCATTTGTGGGGAGCCTTTGGGTGAGGCAGAGCCCCCTCTTCCGCAGGACAGCAGGGAACAGCGATAACCGCACAAGGCGATGGAAGCCGCCGCGGCAAGCGCCGTGGCGGTTTTCCCGGCCTTCCGGCGAAGCTTCCTGCCGCATCCTAGTCTTTGGCCCGCGGCGTGATGACCTCGATGCGCTCGATGACCGGCGCTCCCTCGGCCGCGGTCTCGTCCTCGCCGCGCTCGGCGATGAACTCGCACGCGCCGGCGAGCAGCGCGTCGACCACGGGCTTGAGCCCCCTGCCCCGCACCTTGATGAGCTTGCCCGGCAGCACCAGCAGGATGCCAGTGTACTCGCCACGGTCGTAGGCGATCTCGGTGATGGCGCTATAGAGCCTCGCGACCGCCATGCCCTCCTTCGGCCGAATGTCGAGGCGCAGGGGCTTTGTGCCGCCCGAAGCGATGCCGAAAGCCCGGTAGGCTTGTGGCGGCTGTGCGGCGTGCAGGGGCGCTTTGGCCCCAGGTGCCCGGAAGGGCGCGAGCAGGTCGGCTGGATCTATCGGGTCCGGCGGCGGCTCCGCCACCTGCTCGGCGCGGCGCTCCCTACCCCACATCGGGCTGCGCCTCCGGCGGTGCCATGTCGGGAGCTGGCGCTTGGGGCGCGGCAATGGGCTCCGGCTCCTGAGCGGCGCTCGTGAGCGCCGGCGGCAGGCCCCTCGAAGGGCTCACGCTGGCATCCGCAAGAAGCACCTCCTGATATCCCTGCCCCACCCCCTCCACGGCGCTGCGGCCGAGGTCGGCCAGGCCCTGTCCCATGCCTGCCAGCGTCGCCGCCAGATAGTCATTGAACCTGCTCATGGGCCTTCCTTTTCCTGTGCGGGTCAAACGTGATGCCGCTCATCGTCGCCGCCCGTTGCCGAGCCGTACGATGTCGGGCTTCCCGGCAAGCGCATCGAGCGCCGGCGGCCGTCTGCCCCGCCTGGCGGCCTTGCGCTCGTGCTGATCGAGATGCAGCGAGAACAGGCTCGCATGCGCCTGGTCGTCGACCAGGGCGCGCCGCTGCGCCATGCGGTTGCGGGACTCCCAATTGGCAAGGCAAAAATACGAGCCGGCGACGATGATGAGCCAGCCGCCCAGATCGATGGAAACGGTCTGGGCAAGCTTCCATCCGGTGAAAGCCACCAGTGCCGGCATCAGCAGCTGCTCGGTCACGAACACCGGTAGCGGAAAAAGGTGGGTCAGAAATGAAAACCCGGCTTCGTTCTGGTGGATGTCCTCGCCACGGAACTGCCCAAGGAACCGCAGGCCGCAGCGCAGCAGCATCAGGAGGATGGTGGCGGCGATATAGCACCAGAGGTATTGCGGCCCTTCATTAAGCGGCATGGGCTTGCCCGCGGCGCGCCAGGCAAGCCAGAACAGCAGCGGCGCGATGAACGGCGGAAAGCCGTAGAACATCGCCTGGGTGGGGGCGAGCGTCAGGTAGCCGAGCGGCCAGCGGACGAACGGCAGGAAGGGCATGACGGGCGCCAGCACCCATTCCCGCGGGAAGGCCAGGTTGCCGTGCTGGTAGGTATGGAAGTTGGGGGGCAAGCGGGACATGCGCTTCACCGTTGCGAAAAGGAAAGGAGCTTGTAGGGCAGGCGCTCGCCACTCGGCCCTTCGAACAGCTTGCCGGCGCTATAGACGACAGCCTGGACCAGGTAGTCCGAGGCGGGACCGCCGCGGGCGAGCCGCTGGAAGGCGCTCGGCTCCAGGTAGCTCCGTCGCTCCTCGTGCCGGCTGACCCCGGCATTGGAGCCGCTGTCGCCGCGCACGCCGCCCTGCACGCCGCCGGCGCGGCCGATATTCATGCTGGCAATCTGGACATGGCGCTCGCCGATGAGCTTCGAGGCCCAGGAAGCCGTCTCCTCGGTGCACTGGCAGATGAAGACCGTCTGCAGGTTGCCGATCAGGCTTGTGGCCTTGTCGTGGCTTCCCATGGCGTCGCGGATGGCGGCGATGCTCTGGGTTGCCAGCAGCGTGATGCCGCCTGACCCGCGCGCGACTGCTTGATAGGACGCGTCCTGTTCCGTAATAAAGTTCTGGGCTTCATCGAGCGCGATGAAAACGGGGCGCAGACTTCCGGGCGGACCGCTCCGGCGCAAAATGGCGAGTTGCAGTGCACGCTTGTAGATTTGGGCACTGAGCTTGCCGACGATGCCGTATTCCTGCACGGGAATGTCGACAAGGAGAACCTTGCCTTCGAAGCAAAGCTCGGGCGTGACCGTGGTTCGGTCACAGAACAGCGGGCGGAGCGGGCGCGTGAGGAACGGGCTTACCAGCCCTGCAAACATGAGATCGATCACGGAACGGGTACGTTCGCTTAAGAGGCAGTAATCACGCTCGACATGCCGGCGGCATTCCTCGAAATCGGCCCGCGCGGAGGCGTCCCTTTGAGTGGCGGCGTCCGCCTCGCCCAGCACCTGGGCGCAGACGCTGGCCTGCTGCCACTCGGCATCGGCAAGCTGGGCCAGGCTCAAGGGCGAGGAGTTGGCGATCGCCCGCAGCAGCGGAAGAGAGAGCGGCAGGCCCGCGACCTGGATCAAGGTCACAAGCGCTAGCAGGCGCTGGCGGAACGCGCCGGCGAAGAAGGCATTGTCACCCCCCTGCCCCATGCCGGCGCTGCCCGGATCGATGCGGCCCGCGAGTTCGATGAGGAAATCGACCGGCACCAGCGGGCCGAGCTCGGCCGCCTGTTCGGGCGGCGCTATCCAGGACAGGAAGTTGAAGCCATAGGGACCGCCTGGCGTGATGCGCACCACGTCGGCCGCGCGGCCCTGCTTGCGGCAGGCATCCTCCCATTCCTGGGCTTCGCCGGGCTTCGCGCACAGCACTAGGCCACCGCAGCCGCCGGGCAGGCTGCGGGTGCTGGCAAGCAGCGCCTTCCGCAGGGTCGATATCGGCCCTGAGGTCTTACCGCTGCCGGTTGGGCCTACCACGAAAATGCCCGACAGCGCCGAGGTCAGGCTGAAGCCTGCCCCGTCGTTCCAGTCGAGGAGCATGCCGTCGCCGGGGTATTTGCCGGACATGGGGTGGGGTCGCGCCAGGGGCAGGAGTCCGTGCCCCCTGCCCTGCCCGTCTGACTACGGCCGGACCTTAGCCTTCAGGAGCGGTGTCGGAGGGATACCGGACGCGGAAGGGAGTTCCACAGGGTTGTAGGCCTGCAGCATCTGCCGGAAGCCTGTCCACCAATAATAGGCGAGGAACCCCAGGCTCGCGACATCCACCACGCCGCCGATAGGCTCGACGGCCGTAAGCGGGATATCGAGCATGGCCAGACCGATGGAAGCGACGATGCGGGTGGCGAGTGCGCCCACGACGATGCGCAGCGGATTGTCGCGCGCCTGCTTGCTGGCATAGGCGAGAAAGACGAGCCAGGCGAGGAACGCCGCAAGCCCCACATAGAGGCCGGCGGTCAGGAAGCCAAAAAAGTCTCTCATTTCAGCTACTCCGTTTGCTTTGAAGCGGCGACAGGCATGTGTCGCCCGAACGGGGCCGCCCTGCCTGCCGGACGGCGGCCCCTCGGGCGGGCAACCGGCTAGCGCTTCGCAAGCGCCTCATAGGCTTTAAAGAGGCCGTCGCCCGTTAGCGCCGCTACGCTCGCCACGGCGACAAACGGTGCGGCGGCCGCAGCCGCCGCTACGACCGTGGGACCGCCGACCAAAGCCGTTGTCCCCGCGCCCATCGCGCCCATGATGCTCGCATGATGCCGGAGCGCCTTGGTCGCGGCATTGGCGAATGTATTGGCCGGTCCGGCTAGGCCAACCCGATGAAGGTGTGCCGCTGGCAGTTTCGTCATACCCGTCGCTATGCCCAGAGCCGTACCTGCAGCGGCCATCGTGGCATGCTCTTTAGGGGTATAAGACATCAGGGCCTCCTGTTGCTAAGCTACTGTTATCGCCTAGCAACCAGGGTCCAGCGCAAGCCCGCATGGAGGCTCTTTGGTGCGCTCGGGATATGCGTCTTGCAGTTCCGAAGCGCATGGGCATGCTCACCAAAGCGCACTTGTGAGCACCTGCCGATGCCCTATCAGCACGATAGAGACCTGCCCTTTCTCCGCTCCGTGCTGAGGGCTCTCAACCAGCAGGATAAGATCGGTCCTGTGACCTTCCATAAGCACTACGACGGATTTCGGATGCAGGAGCCGTCCACAGTAGTCTCAAAGGCCACTATCCAGCGCATGATGGATGCACCGGGAGAGTGGCCTGAGGCTGGAAAAGGAAAGCCACAGGCTGCCGCCGAGCTGTATCGGTTCGTCTTCACGAAGTCGCCGTACCGAGCTCGGGCGCTTGTTGAAAATGGCGGTGTCGACGGGTTAGCGGAAGAAGCCTCGACCGGCGACATGGAGGCCGGGGGATGGCTCGCCCGAAGCGGCTCTGTCGCGTGCGCTACAGTGCTATTTGCTAACCGAGAAGAGTTTTGCGCACGTGTCGATGAAGCATATGCGCGTCTGGTATCCAGGAAAGTACGTCATGTATCGGGCCGACCTGCGCCCGTATGCGTTGAGAACACCTGCGCGACCGCAATTCCGTGCTTCTTCCGTAGAAATCTCGGTAAGGGCGGGCACGCTTCTCATCCGCGAGCTACAGGACCTAGCAAGAGGGGAAAACGAGGATCCGCTTCATATGAAAACCGCTGGGCTGATGTTCCCGTATGGACGCTTTGCCATGTTCCTCATGCACGCGACCGGAATGGAGTCCCTGCGCATGGGGGTGATTGGTAAGATCTATACCTTTGTTAATAATGAGAAAGTGCATTGGTTTAGCGGCACCATACTTGTGGCAAGCGAAGCGGACCTGTTTCCCTCGACAAAGTTTTTCTGTCTGAGAGACGACGGTACGCTTAAAAATGGCAAGTTATCTCTCGTAGAAATTCCAAACTCCGCAGCGAGGTCGTATCTGCAGGATGCTCATCGCGTTGCAGCAGCGCATTATGGCTTTGACTTGCCCTCCGTCATTAAACCGTAACAGTGTTCGTGTATACCTCGTAGCGGTAACACTTAATATCGTTAGGAGTTTATGGCTGGAAAAATCCCACGGAGTTTAGTAAATACTCTGAACAAGCTTACCTGGTTTGAGACCTCGACGGATTGTCACTACAAGATGATAAATGGCGAGCGGGTCATGCAGAGCCGTCCTGAAGGAACGGTCTGGTTTGCGTGGACTGGCTCTGACGAAGGACTGGCGTTGGCGGCGGCACTACGGAACTCTGAAGCAAAAATCGACGCCCATCATGATTTTGTTGGCGATGTCTTCGGCATCTCGGTGGCTCCCAGCCAACTTCCGGGCTTGGCGGAGAACGGGGTTGCGTTCGCCCGGAAGGCGCTCAAGGACCCTAGCCTGAAGCGTATAGAGCCTCCGGTGCGGGCTCGTGGCTGATGCCGGTTGCAAGCGAAAGGCTGGTTCAAGGCTATCGCACAAGGGGTAGTTTGGCTGATCTTCAGCAGCTCGCTTCCTGGTCTGTAGGGGTCTTTACCTCATAACCCCTGCCCTATCCGCCTGCTCCTTGCTTGCCTTGCCTTCCTTGTCCGTATGCATCTTCCTTGCTTGCTTCTCGGGTTGTCCACAGGGAGAGTTATCCACAGCGCAAAGATTCTAAGTTCTTCTTGTTCAACTTAGACGGAAATTCTCTGAACGATTTCAGGTATATGTGGGCCATATCCCCTAGCAAGCGGGCGGGTTTCGCCTAGCAAACGGGCGGCGTTCTCCTAGCAAGCGGGCGGAGGTCTCCTAGCAAACGGGCGGCGGGCTGAGGCAGCCTGGTGGCCCAATCTTTTCCCTAGCAAACGGGCGGTCATCGCTTCGGTGATCCCTGGAAGTGTGAGCTTTTCCGCCGTTCGTGGGCATTTCGGACCACGGTTTTGAGGCTTGGATGGTTCAGTTCCCTAGCAACCGGGCGGCCTCTCCCCACAGGTGCCGCCGAGTCCTTGCCCCTCTGCTAGGGGATATGCCGCACTCAGTTCCCTAGCAAACGGGCGCGCCATTCACTAGTTGAACCAAGCCTTGCCTAGTGATATGCAATCTGCAATGAGTTCCTTAACCATCAGGCAGCAGACCAACTGGGGCGGCTTTCCCAAGGCGGCCGAGCTTATCGAGATCACCGGGGCGCATGCGCTGGAGGCGTCCGACCGTGCCCTGATGAACAGCCTCTTCCAGCATGCCCATGACAGCGGGCGGCTGGCCGAGCCCGATGCCGAGTGGGAGATAGGCTTCGCCCATCTACGGGAGGCGCAGTCCAAGCACGGCAGCAACGACCGGATTCGCGAGAGCATGCGGCGGATCCGCCGGGTTGAGGTGAAGGTCTCCTATGTTTCGGCGCGCACCAACGAGCCGCGGACGCTGGAAACTCATTTGCTGGATTTCACCGATACCAGCGATGAGGACTCGCCCAGTGCCACAGTGCAGTTCGGCATCCCGAAGCGGCTTAGGATGATCCTCGCGCGTTCGAACCGCTGGGGCCGCATCCGCTGCGAGGTCGCCTATGCGATGACCAGCAAGTACGCCATCGCGCTCTATGAGATGATCGCGCTCAGGGTCAATCTGGACCGGTGCGTCGAGACCATGCCCATCGAGGAGTTCCGGGAGAAGCTGGGCGTCCCGCCCGGAGCCTATCCGCGCTATGACAACTTCAAGCGCTTCGTCATCGATCCCGCTTTGCTGGAGGTCAACAAGCTCTCGGACTTAGGCGTGTCGATAGAGCTGGTGCGCCGCCATGCACGTGCGCCGGCGCATGCGGTTACGTTCGCCTGGTGGAAGCTGCAGGGCGACGAATACCGGGCCGCCATGGCGGAGCGGAACCGCAGCAAGGTGGGCCGCATGGCGCGCCTCAAAGGCCAGGTCGAACAGGTGGAAGCCGATAAGCTCGCCGGGGCGAATGCCGAGGTCGCCGGCCGGCTCGCCTTGATGCGTGCCAAGGGAGCCACCAGCCCGGCCCCTGCCCTGCCCCCACTGCGCGCGCCGACGCTTGAAACCATCTAATCGTGCTTTCGTGCTTTCGTGCTAATTGCCTTGCGTCGCGCGGTAGGCGTCGAAGCACCGGCGCAGCAGCTCGTTGAGCTTCAGATCGTGGGTGGCGGCATAGGTCTTGAACTCGCGCCGGAAGGATGCAGGGATTCGGAAATTGAGCGGGGTGAGCTCTTCCCTGGCCGGTTCACCCCTCTGCCCTGCCTGCTCCAGCGTCGCGGGCGCATCGGTATGGGTAGCAGCAGCCACGCGGCCCGGCATGTCGGGAGCCGGCACCGCCTGGCCCTTGATGGCGACCAAGTTGGCTGAAAGCGCTGCGGGCTTCTTGCTCATGCGATAGCCTCTTTTCGTGCTTTCGTGCTTTTGTGCAAGCGTGCTTTAACGAACGCCCACAATTCGCCGATCTCCGTAGCGCTGCGGCCCCTGGCGTCGGTCTCCTGAACGACCCTTCCGTCGATCATCGAACCCGCATAGTCGACGCGGTCATGGACGATGGCCGGCGCGACGGGGCCGTGCTCGGAAAGCACGGCGATCGCCTGGACGGTCAGGCGCGTGTTGGGCTTGGCCTGCGTCAACGCGAAGGCGAAGGGCTTCCCGGCCGCCTGCACGAGTTCCACGGTGCTGCCGACCGCGCGCAAATCGTGCGGGCTGGGCCGGATGGGGACCACCACGAGGTCGGCCGATTGCACCACTTCGCCGATAGCCGCCGTAATGGCAGGCGGCGTGTCGACCAGCGCGTAGCGGTAGCCGGCATCGGCCAGGGCCCGGAGCTTCTCCGGCAGCTCGGCGATGGTCGTGGTAC
>JAVHMZ010062401.1:0-11440 GCA_034782995.1 Amazona versicolor | reverse complement strand
TCTCATGCGCTTGAAGAGTATACAAGCGCAATACATAACGCGAACATGACTGTCAAAGACACGCGACGCGGTGTTTCGACCATATTTTCTCCTTGTGGCGAGGACAGACGCCCCCGCGTTCTAACCCCTAGTAACAGAACCGAGACAAACCTCGATTTCTCTATAATCTATCCCGATTAGCCAAATAGCAAGGGGTAATAGCGAGATCCACCGGTTAACGCATGGTTCTTCACACTCGAATTAGAGCGGATACTTGGGGCTCCTCGATCTATGGTTTCGACTGAAGTGCTCTTCCTAGTTCGCTCTCTTTCAACTGTTTGACCCGCTCGGCAGAAGCAAAGGCCTGTTTACTCCCGGCTGTGTCACCCTTCTGACGCAGCACTTGACCGAGCGTGTTGTAAGCGCCGGGGTTGTCCGGGTTGAGGCGGATGGCGGACCGCAATGCCTGTTCGGCCGCGCCGAGATCGCCTTTCTGCTTCAGTGCGGTGCCGAGCATGAAGTACGCTTCCGCGTAGTCGGGGCGGATGTCGATGGCGGACTGCATTTCGCGAGCCGTCCCTTCGAAGTTTCCGGTTTGCCATCTGGCGATGCCTAACGTGTAATGCGCTTCGGCGAAATTGGGGTCGAGCGCAATCGCGCTCCGCAGTTCGGATTGGGCTCCGTCGAGATCGTCTTTCTGCTTCAGGGCAACTCCGAGATTGTAGTGGGCGACTGCGAGATCAGGCGCTCGCGCAACGGCTTCGCGCAGGACCTTCACGGCGCTATCGAGATCGCCCTTTTGAATTTCGGCATAACCGATGTTGACGCGTGCCATGTCGTTGGCGGGATCGGCTTCGAGCACTCTTCGAAATTGGGCGATGCCCTCATCCGCGCGGCGCGTGCTGGTGAGCGCGTAGCCGAGATTATTGCGAGCGTCGAGGTTTTTGGCGTCTAGATCGACCGCTCGGGCATACGCCTCCGATGCGCCCGGGAGGTCGCCTGTCTTTTGCAACGCCATTCCCAGGCGGTTCGCTGCCTCCGAGTGCTTGGGATTGAGGGCCGTTGCTGCGCGCCAGTGCGGGAGCGCTTCGTCGAAATGACCGGTGGCGTTGAGCGCTTCTCCGCATTGGAAGCGGTACTGGAAATTCTCGGGGTCGAGAGCTACGGCGGATTCGAGTTGCGGGATGGCGTGGCCGGGGTCGCCATCGAGCCAGTGGGCGACTCCTAAATGGAAGTGGGCCGGTGCGAATTTGGAATCGAGTTCAATGGCGCGTTGCAGATGTTGGATCGCTTCGTGGCGGCGGTTCAGGACTGCAAGCAGAAATCCGATCTCGTCTTGAATGGCTGCGGATTTAGGGTTCAGTGTAGCGGCTTGTCGGAAGGCTGACAGCGCCGCTTGAGCGTCGCCTCGTGCTTTGGCGGCAGTGGCGCGGTCGAGGACCGTTCGCAGTGATTCGGTTGCGTTCAAGGCAGCGGCCAGAGCAAACGCGCATGTGAGTAGCTTCGTCATTTAATTGCCGCAACTACTCGGATGAAATGATCCGTGAACGCGAGAGACGGATGTGGGCGGCTCCGCGGCATGTGGCAATCCACGCAATTGTCGTTTTTTTGTTGTGCGATGTGCTCCGTTTGCGCCCCGTGGCAGGTGGAACAGCGCCGGTTGTAAAAGGCAGCATCGTTGCGCACCGCATCTTGGTGCGCTGGATGGCAGGTGGTGCACGCGATCCCGCCCTTCGTGAAACAGGGACTTTTCATCAAGCGGAGAGGTTGAAAACGCACGTTCGCGATGTCGTTTTCGTCGCCGGTTGGGGGAGTGTTACGGTGGCACGTGCCGCACAAACGCACTTGTGCGCCGCTTGTGAGTTTTCCCGGATTGACCGGTTTGCCCTGGCCTTGCGCATGCTGCTCGGCGCCCTCGTGGCATTTCGCGCACTGCACTCCCGGCGTGAGCGTGCGAAGATCGGCACTCGTGTTTGTGGAGTGGCAACCGAAACATATTTGAATATCCTTGGCGGACGGCGCCCATCCTAGCGCGGCGCTCGCACTGGACGAAACGCCGTTGGGCTGGCCGTTGGTGATTCCATAACTCCTCGTTTCGGTGTAGAAGCTCACGCGATGCTCGAGGAACCGGCCATCGAGGAAAGCGATTGGAGTTTGACCCTTCCGGCCAGAGCCAAACACCCACACAACGCGAGCTTCAACTCGGTCCGTTCCTCGGACTGCCACGGCGGTGACGCCCTGCGGGTTGCGCTTGTATTCGATCATGTAACCGTTCGGCGCTTCGCCGAGCGGCTGACCCGGCAAATTCTTCAGCCAAGCACTTTCGAGCGGAGACATGAGAGCGTGCGCGTGCGCGGTTTGGGCGTGGGCTTTTACTTCAGCGGGGTGGCAAGTCGCGCACTCCGGCGCAGACGCATACACTTGTGCTGCAGTTACCAGAAACAACAGCGGTACCAATTGAGAAACGCAGTTCAATGAGCCAGCGCTGCACCCAGCTTATCAAGGCTCTCATCAAGCGCCTAAGCACGTGCCTGCTGGCCGATAATGTTCCAAGTGCCGGAATTCTCATTGACGTCATACTTGGCGGCCTTCCGCGAGATTGAAGGCTGGTTCTCGTTCGATGCCGCAGTTCTTTTTGCCATCTATTCCCAATTGCTCTCCGAGCAGCAAGGTCCGTTAGGCAATACACTCGAAATCGGCGTACATCACGGTCTCTCCGCCATCGCGATTGGCGGGCTGCGAGGCTCGAACCAATCGTTTACGGCTGTCGATCTGTTTGACGAGCTCCAATCCCAGAATGTATCCCAGTCCGGTCAAGGAAACCGCGCGTTCTTTGAACAGAACCTGGCACGCTTCTATGCCGAGACCAGCTTCGTGCATACCCTCACCGGAGCATCCGGAATTTTGCAAGCCGATGAATTGGGCTCGGACTATACGTTTTGCCACATCGACGGCGGGCATTCACGCGCCGAGACGTGCGCCGACCTAGCACTATGCTGGCGCACATCGAGATCCGGCGGACTCATTGCTGTGGACGATTACTTCAATCCGTTGTTTCCAGGAGTGTGCGAGGGCGTCGCACAATTTATGTTGAGTCATCCCGGCGCTCTCGTGCCGCTCGCAGCCGGCTTCAATAAGGTCGTGTTTCAGAAAACCTCGAGCCAAGAATCGCTCAACGAAGCTCTCGGCGCCAAGTTTCCGTTGTTAACGGCGAGGCCTATCACGATGTGGGAAAGTCCCGCACTTCTTTTCGAAGACGGGCTTCGCCGGCATTTCGATCTCAAGCAATCGACCCTGACACATTTGGTGCCGCTTCCCGAGCGCGGTGCCAGTGTCAGACTTCAGGCTTCCCCAGAAAGGCTGCGGGCGAAGTCAGGCCGGAACTCATCCATTCGAGTAGCTGTGACGAACACCTCGAATTCGCCTCTGCCTAGCGGAGTTGAGGAATTTGGCTTATCGCATCATTTATTGACTGCAGGAGGACGCACCCTGATACATGACAACAACCGTACCTGGTTGACGGAGCCGCTTGGCCCAGGCGAAAGCGTGACCTTGCCAGCCCAAGTGCAAATACCGGATAAGCCGGGGAAATACGTGTTGGCGTTCGATTTGGTATGGGAAGGGGTGATGTGGTTCCAGGAAGCCGGTAATGCGCCGGCATATGTTGAGTTAGAGGTTCGCCGCTGAGCCGTCAAGAGCTTGGGTTCAAGTGGAACGTGGCACTCGTCCTCGCGTTTCTGTTCCTCCTCAACATTTGGATCTGCCGCGAGCTGTTTCATCGCGAATTCACGACGCACATGGGCGCGATTGAAGGCTCGTACATGTCGATTCCACGTTGGGAACTGGCGCATCCCGGCGCGAAGTGGTTTCCGCTGTGGTTTGCGGGGATGCCCGTGATCCAGGCATATTCGCCAGGTCTTCCAGGCGTCATTCGTGGGATCGTGAACGTCTCAGGGTGGAGCGTTCAGCACGCATACCACTTTCTTGTGGCGACCTCTTATAGCCTCACCGCCGTCGCTTTAGCAACGCTCCTTTACGCCGGCTCTCGAAGTGTACTGACTGCGGGCCTTGGAGGATTTTTGTGCTCCACTTACTCAGCGGTCTCCGCGCTGGTTCCGTTAATTCGATCTGACGATGGGGGACGGTTGGTTGGACGCCGCTTATACGTCCTCCTGGCATATGGAGAAGGCCCGCACACGACGGTGGTTGCTCTGATTCCCGTTGCCATTTTGGTGCTCGACCAAGCAATCATCCAGAGGCGACGTTGGGCCTTGCTGATAGCGCCTTTCCTGGTTGCCAGCCTGCCGCTGGTGAATTGGCCGGGCACGGTGGGTTTCAGCATGGCGCTGGCGGCATATTGTGTCGCACGGCTGGAGTTGATCGCCCGGCCGAAAACATTCCTGACACTCCTGGGTTGCCTCGTAGCCGCGTACTTTATCGCGTCACCGTGGATGCCGCCATCGCTTATCGCGCTGATCCAAAGAAACGCGCAGCTTTCGGCCGATGCCATACTGGGGCCGAAAAAACTTCTGCTCCTGGCAGCGCTGCCGGGAACGCTCTTGATTGCGGACGTGGCTTTCAAGAAGCTGCGCATCGAACCTTGGCTCCGGTTCTGGATCTATTTCGTCCTGCTTACCGGTGTCGTGACGCTCGCGCATGAGTGGTTCGGCTGGAGCCTGTTACCCCAAGCCAATCGCTTTCAACTGGAGTTCGATGTAGCAGCGAGCGGATTAATTGCCTGGATCTGCATTTTGGCGATCGGCCGAACTCAGGGGTTCGCTCGTTACGCCGCGGTCGCTTTCGTGGTGATTGTTTGTGTGCTCGGGGCTATCAAGACCCGGCGATATGCGCGCGGCGAGCAAAGAGCGCTCGACATTAGTCAGACGATCGAATATCGCATGGCCAAATGGTTTGACCATGAAATGGGCGGGGCTCGAGTGTTTGCGCCTGGGAATGTCTCTTTGTGGATGAACATGTTTACGGACACGCCGCAGATGCAGGGCTGCTGCGACCCCGGCATCCCGGTCCAAACGCACCGCATTGCGGGCTATACGATTTACACCGGGCAGAATGCGGGTGTCGATGATGCTCGCATTTCCATTCTTTGGCTCAAAGCTTACGGGGTGGACGCGATCGGGGTATCGGGTCCGAGGAGCACCGAATTCTTCCATCCGTTCTGGCATCCAGCCAAGTTCAATGGCGTGCTGCCTGTTCTGTGGCGGGATGGAGATAACGCCGTATATGCTGTCCCAAAGGTCCAAAAAAGCTTGGCTCACGTGGTGAGCCCGGACAGCATCGTCACTCGCCAACCCGATAACGGATTGCAGGTCGAAGCGATCGAGCGGTATGTCAGCGCTATCGAGTCTCGGGACTCCCCTAAAGCCAGCTTCACATGGCTCGATAGCGACCATGCGGTGATCCGGGCTGCGGCTCTGCCTGAGCAGGCGATCTCTGCCCAGATTACATACAATCCAGGGTGGCGGGCTTCGGTACAGGGCACAAACGTGCCTATGCACTCAGATGCACTCGGGCTTCTTGTAATTCAGCCCAGGTGCTCGGGAGTGTGCGTCGTGCAACTGGATTGGACCGGCACGCATGAGCTTCAACTAGCCGGTTTTGCTCAGTGGATTACTGTGATCGGCTGGTCCGCGCTGCGTTTCGTGCCGGCATTTGCGCGGCTCTAACTATGGCGAATCACCAGAACGTCGCCGTCTTTCACGATGTACTCTTTTCCTTCGAGCCGCAGCAATCCTTTTTCGCGAACGCCGGGATAGCCGCCTAGATCAACCAGATTTTTCCAGTTGACCACTTCGGCGCGAATAAACTTCTTTTCGAAGTCGGAGTGAATCGCGCCGGATGCTTTTTGCGCCGTGCTATGGAGGGGAACGGTCCATGCGCGCACTTCGGTTTCGCCGGCAGTGAGGAACGACATCAAACCAAGTAAACGATACGTGGCGGCGATGAGACGCTCGAGGCCGGACTCTTTCAGGCCGTAGCTCGCCAGGTAATCGCGCTGCTCTTCGGCGGGCAGTTGAGCCAGCTCGGCTTCTATTTTTCCGCACACGGCGGCAGCCTCGGTCTGCTTTCGGCCGGCTAGCGAGCCTTGGCGGAAGGCCTCCTCTCTCTCGTGCAGCTTGGACGCGTCCTCTTCTCCAAGATTCAAAACGCAAAGCATCGGCTTTTGGGAAAGGAACTGAAATCCGCGAATTCGTTTTTCATCCTCACCGGAGAGTTCGAGATTGCGCAGCGGCTCATTCTGCTCGAGCATCGCCTTGGCTTTGCCGAGCAAGTCCCATTCGTGATCAAGCTCCGCGGATTTTTGCCGTTTGCGATCTTTTTCCAGACGCTCGAGGCGCTTTTCAATCACCACGAGATCGCTCAGAATGAGTTCGGTGTCCACGTCGTTCAAGTCGCGCACGGGATCAACTGATCCGTGTTCGTGCGGAACCGTGGGATCCTCAAAGACTCGCAAAACATGCGCGAAAGCGTCCGCGACGCGAAGACCGGCCAGGAAGCCGGGATCGCGTAACGACTCGCGCGAGATGGATGGGCAATCGAGGTACTCGACTGTGGCAAACGTGGTTTTCGGCGGCTCGAAGATCCGGGCTAACGCGTCGAGCCGCGGGTCCGGAACTTTCGCCACACCAGCCCGCACGGACATGGAGCCGACGCGCGACTCCTCGGTGACGCCCGTCAGGATGGTGAATAGCGATGTTTTGCCCGTCATGGGCAAACCAATGATGGCGGTTTTCATGCTCGTTGGCGGCTAAAGCGGAACGTCCACCTGCGTCAGAATGTCCTCGAGAATGCGGTCGGCGGCTTCGGCGCGGCGGGCACCCAAAGCGCTGCGTGGCTGCACGAGCACACGATGACCAAACACGGGGATGACCAGTCTTTTCACGTCATCCGGGATGACGTAATCACGGCCATGCAGAAGGGCGCGGGCTTGCGCAGCACGAAACAGAGCCTGCGAACCGCGAGGACTCACGCCGAGCATCAATGCATCATTCGTTCGCGTCTTTTCCACGATCGCGAGGATGTAGTCAAAAATGGATTCATCGGCCCGCACCGCTTCTGCCTGCTCCTGAAGCGCTAGAACTTCCGTCGCTGTGCACACGGGAGATACCCTGTCCGCGCCGTGAGCGTGATTGCGAAGGATTTCTCGCTCGCTTCCCGCGTCCGGATAGCCGATGCGAATGCGGAGGAGAAAGCGATCGAGCTGCGATTCGGGAAGTGGGTATGCGCCGTGGTGCTCGGACGGATTCTGCGTGGCGACGACAAAGAAGGGAGCCGGAAGCGCAAGCGGTCGGCCGTCGATGGTGACCTGTCCCTCATTCATGCACTCAAGTAAAGCGGACTGCGTTTTCGGCGTGGTGCGATTGATCTCATCCGCGAGCAGTATATGGGTGAAGACAGGCCCAGGTTTGAACTCGAACGCTTCCGTGTGAGCGTTGTAAATGGTGACCCCGAGGACGTCGCTCGGAAGCAAATCGCTGGTGAATTGGATGCGGTGAAAGCGGCAGTCGATAGCACGGGCGATGGCGTGTGCCAGCGTGGTTTTACCAACGCCGGGAACATCTTCGATCAGGAGATGCCCGCGGGCGAGCAGGCACACCATCGATAACCGGATCACTTCCGGCTTTCCGCGAATTACCGCGGCGAGCGCCGATTCAAGAGCGCTCAGAGCAGCCGGCGGGCTCAGCGTGAACTCCCGCGACATCAAACTTCAGGATACGACGGGCGTTTCAGGATCAAACGAGTGAGCTTGCTACCAGACTCTGCAGGCTTTGCGGGAAATCATCGGGTCGCTTGTCTTGCAGGAGAAAGCCTGCCCGAATTCTTTCATGTTCTGGACAACTCCGTTTACGCGAAACTGACCGGGCGAATGCGGATCGGTGACGGCGCGTAAGCGCGCATTCGCGTCAGTCGTGTTTTCACACCAGATCTGCGCGAAACCGAGGAAGAAGAGCTGCTCGGGTGTGTAGCCGTCGAGCTTCGGAAGAACCTTGCCCGCGAGGTGATCCATCAGCGCCACATAGGCGAGGTGGATGCCGCCGTTATCCGCCGCGTTTTCACCGAGCGTCAACTTGCCATTCAGCGTGACGCCATCCACAGGGCTGAAGCTGCCATATTCATTCACAACGCACTCCGCGCGATCGGTAAAGTTCTTGGCGTCTTCCGGAGTCCACCAGTCGCGGAGATTGCCGGCGCCATCATAGCGGCGGCCCTGATCATCAAATCCATGAGTGAGCTCGTGGCCGACAACAACCCCGATCGCGCCGTAATTGACAGCGTCATTCGCTTTCGGGCTGTAGAACGGAGACTGCAGAATGCCGGCTGGGAAGTTGATGTTGTTCTCGGGCGGATTGTAATAGGCGTTGACAGTGGGCGGCGTCATCCCCCACTCATTCTTGTCCACCGGACCGCCGATTTTGTTGAGCGTGCGGCGGACCTCAAACGCAATGGTGCGCTGGCGATTGCCGAGGTAATCGTCGCGTTTCACGTCGATGCTCGAGTAATCGCGCCACTTCTCGGGATATCCGATTTTGTTTGAGACAGCCGTAAGCTTGGCGAGCGCCTGCTGTTTCGTTGTGTCCGTCATCCAGTCGGCGGTCTTCACGTCCTGCTCCATTGCTTTTTCGATTTCATGAACCAGGTCGAGAGCACGCGCTTTGGCGGGGCCGCTGAACGCTACTTCCACGAACTTCTGTCCGAGCGCTTCACCGAGACCCTGATCGACGGCTTGCACGCAGCGCTTCCAACGAGGTTGCAGTTCACGCGCGCCATTTAGCGTCTTGCCGAAAAACTGAAAGTTCTCATCGACGAAGGCCTTCGGAAGAGCGCCCGCGGACGCGAGGAGAACTCGCCAGGTGAAATAGGTCTTGATGTCGTCCAGGCTGGTTTTATCGAGCGTCGCGGAAAGGCTCTTGAAGAAATCGGGTGTAGCGACGTTGATCTTGCCGATTGGCGGTGCCGCTTGATCTGTAATGAATTGGCTCCAGTCAAAACCTGTCGTCAACCCGGGAAGGTCTTTGAGCGTCATCGGGTGATAAGTGTTGTCCGGATTGCGGCGGGAAACACGATCCATCGATGCTTGCGCGAGCGCTGTCTCGAACCGGACGACGGCCGAGGCCTTTGCCTTCGAATCCCATGACGCGCCGCTGGCCTTCGCCAACAGATCGAGCATATTGGCTACGTGCTGCTGATATTGGTTGCGCAATTCGACAGAGCGGGAATCCGTTTTGAGATAGTAGTCGCGGTCAGGGAGACTCAAGCCAGCTTGATCCAGCCCGGCAATTTCGACTGCTGCGTTTTTGGGATCGGGCTCGGAAAAGAATCGAAAGATTACCCCCGTTCCGGCATGCTGCAGTTTGACCACTTCGGGCGCGAGTTGATCTTTTGACCGAAGCGCCTGAATGGCTTCCAACTGCGGCTGAATCGGTTCGACACCCTTCCGTTCCACGGATTGTTCGTCCATGCAGGAAGCGTAGTAATCGCCGATTTTCTGGTCGAGCGCGGAGCGGCTGGCGGCAGGTTCAGCGGCTTTCTCAAGAATTTCACGGGAAGTCTTCTGGTTCCGCTCGAATAATTCGTTGAAGCGGCCCCAACGTGCCTGATCAGCCGGAATCGGATTTTGGGCGCGCCAAGCGCCACAAGCGAATTGATAGAAATTGGTGCAAGGGCTGACGTTCGTGTCTATGGCTCCGAGGTCAAGGCCCGAGTCACCCAGGCGTGGTTGGTAGGTGGAGGACGTTTGCGCGAGCAATCCCGTGGGAAGAATGGCCGCGAGGAGGAAGGGCGCAGCGAAGATCCGCATAGAACGATTCTATTGTGACGGCGTGGTTTGAACTTTACTTCAGTTCGGAAAGACGCTCGGGCATATCGGCGAGCACATAGGACATCACCGCCATCGCGGCCACGCTTTCACGAAAATCCTGGGGATTGATCTTGTCAAACGTGTCGGCTTCGGTGTGATGCCAGTCAAAATAATGTGCGCCCGTGCTCATTTCTCCAAGGCTGGGAACTCCTGCCTCGGTGAGCGGTTCGATGTCTGAGCCACCACCACCATGCGTGATCTGGCCGGCGCCGATGGGGGTGAGAAGAGTTCCGATCTCTTTGAGGCGTTCAAAAGCGCGGTTCGATAGAGCCATTTTGGACGGCGCGGAGGTTGCCGGAGAGCCCGAAGTTAGTTGCCGGGGCGGCACACCAGATGGACGATCCCAGCCTCCGGCTCCAAACCCGACCGGTTTCTCCGCGCCACCGTCCATTTCGATAGCCGCAACGTGGTTGTGGATCGCATCTCCAATCATGGCGCGATAGGCTTTGCCTCCCGCGCCGCCATTTTCCTCGTTGACCCAGAAGACAACGCGGAGCGTGCGGCGTGGTTCGAACTTGAGGCGTGTGATGAGCGCCGCGGCTTCGAGCGATGCCATAATTCCGGAACCATCGTCCTGGGCGCCTTGCCCGACATCCCATGAATCCAAGTGGCCGCCAATGACGACAACCTCCTCCGGTTTTTCACGGCCTGGAATTTCACCGATTACGTTCGCCGATTCGACGTCGGGCTCGAAGTGCGCACCCATCGTGAGGTGCAGACGAACCGGAACGCCGCGCTTGATCAGGCGGTGAATCGACTCGGCGTCTTCCACGGTAACCGCGGCGGCAGGAATTCGTGGCGCCCCATCCGTGTACATGAGAGTTCCCGTGTGCGGGCTGCGCAGGCTAATCGCCGTAACAGAACGGACGAGAACGGCGGCCGCTCCTAGGGCGGCAGCACGGGAAGCGCCCGCAATGCGAAACTGCACCGAGCGCCCGTAACCCTGGTAGGGCGCGTTATACAGAACTATCTGACCGCGGACACGCTCGGGGCCGAGTGCGGTCAGTTCGTCGAAACTCGCGACTGAGATCACGTCCGCCGTGATCCCGTCAGCCGGAGTGCCAACACTATTCCCGACGCCGAGAATCGGAATGGTCCGCTGAAGTGGCGTGAGAAGAACTGCCGATTCGTTGCCACGTACCCAGTGCGGAACCTTAACGGTTTCGCGCCGGACATTCTGAAGGCCAGCGCTCTTCATCTGCTCAACCGCCCACATTACTGCCCGTTCAAGAGAAGCGGACCCGCTCAGCCGGTTGCCAATCTGATCGCACAGATACTCGAGGCGATCGAGGCTGTGGGTATCAGCGAGCGCTCCGTCGATGAGTCGCTTGGTGGGCTCCCCGTAGCGGGTGGCTATGTCTGCTTCGTCAGCGCCGACGCTCACCGGAAGAAGCGCAAGCAGACACACACCTACTACACAGATCTCTCGAGACATTCCGATCAATGTAGCAGGGAAGCCGGATGAGTCGTGGACGACTCTCTAGTCGCCGCCCGCGCCGTTCGCTCGTTGCCGGAGAGGTTCGATTGAACCTGCGCCAAATGTCATTTCGAGCATGGGCTGGTCGAACAAACCCTCGGGAACCC
>JAVHMZ010062299.1:0-11443 GCA_034782995.1 Amazona versicolor | reverse complement strand
CTAGCAGCAAGCGAATTACATCCTCATTTGCGCCTCCGTGCAGCGGTCCTTTGAGCGCGCCGATGGCACTGGTAACGCAGGAGTAGATGTCAGAAAGCGTCGCCGCGGTGACGCGCGCGGCAAAGGTAGATGCATTCAACTCATGATCAGCATGCAGCGTGAGCGCGACGTCAAACGTGTGCGTCATAATCTCATCCGGCGCTTTGCCGGTGAGGCAGTAAAGAAAGTTAGCAGCGAAGCCCAGCTTTGGATCAGCCGCAATGGGCTGTTGCTTATTACGGAGACGGTCATAGGTGCTGACGATGGTGGAGGTCTGCGCCATCAGCTTCACCGCTTTTAACTTGTTGGCTTCGGGCGACATGTCACGCGCGGCGGGATCGCTCAGACTCAACATGGACACGGCAGTCCGGAGCACGTCCATGGGCAGCGCGGATTTCGGCGCAGACCCTAGAAATTTAGTGACATCTTCCGGAAGAGGCGAATTTGCGGTCAGGCTCTTTTTAAGAGCGTCAATTTCGGCCTGCTGTGGCAACCTGCCTTCCCAAAGCAGGAAAATAACTTCTTCAAACGTCGCGTGATCTGCTAATTGATGGATGTTGTAGCCACGGTAGCTCAGGACGCCGTTGTAGCCATCGATGTAGCAGATTTCCGATTCGCCGGCGATTACGCCTTCAAGACCTGCCGCTGGGGTGGTAGTGCTCATGTGCCTTACCGTTTTATCAGTTTAAGAAGGGCTTTCGCAGCTTGCCTACTGTTTGATGAATCATGTTCGCAAGCGGAGTCTTATTCGGGCAGGAAGGAAACGGCGAGAATCCCAGCGCGGCGTTATTTTTTTCCACCCAAAGCTTTTCCTCTTTGTTCGGCTTGACCACCGTGACGATCACTCCAGCGTTGCAGCTTTCGCTATCTGTAATGCGAAGCGTGCCGGAGGCTGCTTGGGGCCCCCAGTCTTCTAAAAACTTGTCGTAAGTATAGCCGGGGCAAGGCTTAGACTCCGTACATCCCCAGGCCGCGTAGGCGGTTTTAAACTCCCTGGCCCGCAACATGGTGAGAAAGTGCTTCACGCTGCTCACCTGGGACTGATTTCGGAAAAGGTAATAGCCAAGAGTGCCAAAAATCAGCAAGAACAAAGCCGATCCCACGAGCCACTTAGCGATCGATTCGCGCCGTTCTTCTCCGGCGCCATACTGATCGAGGTAGCTCGCCATCGTTTACTTAACAGGATACGCTTTGTCGTAAGCGGTAATGGCGTCGGCGGTAATCTCGGAGGTTGGCTTGAAAAAAACCGTGGTTTGGGAATCGACCACTATGTCGAAACCCTTTGCTTCCGCAAGAGTCTTTACAACCGCTTGCATCTTCTGGGACGCCTTGCTTAGGATTTCGTTGCGGTCGCGTTCCACTTCGGCCTGCAGATCTTCGCTCATCCGCTGCAAATCGCGCTGGCGGCGCGCGCCCTGGGCCTGCAAATCCGCTTCCGCTTGCGGTTGCAACTTGCCTTGTCCTGTCTGTAGTTGTTGTTGAATGGTCTGAAGTTCCTGCTCCAGCTTCTGCGCCGCCTGCTGCCGAGGCCTGTATTTCGCTTCGAGATCGGCAGAAGCTTTCTTAATCTCCGCAGCTTCCAAAACAGCACGCTGCAGATTGACCACGGCAACTTTTGATTGGGCCGGAAGGGCCTGTGCGAGAGAGAACAGGGCGCAAGCAAACATACCCGTCCTGACTGCCACGGAATTGAACATAGAAAATCGGAACTCCTTTAGCTTTCGAGACTGCCCGCATCCTTGCAGGCCGTTACTTCTAATTTACTTCTTTTGTAAACGCTTGGGACAACACCCGTCCTGCGGAGCCGCTAGGCGGATCGATACCAAGCAACTGCGCCAAAGTAGGAGCGAGATCGTTTATTGTCACCGGTTCATAATATTTTCCCGGCCGAAGTCCGGGCCCAATCAGAATCAGCGGCACATGCGTATCATATTGCAGCGTGCTTCCGTGTGTGGTGCCGCTGGTGCCGGCTCCAAACAACCAATAGGGGTCCAAGAGGACGTATAGATCGCCGGAACGCGCGGGGAAGTAGCCGTTCGCTACTTTGATACCGGTTGAATCGTTGGGGAAAGCGCCGGTCAGCAACTGTTCCCTGGTATAAACACGGGAGACGTGGGGGAGGGCTGAAAGCGCATCCGCCGCAACGCGATTTACCTCAGCACGGTCCAGCTTTTTTTGAGCGATCAGGTCAGTATTCAGATAAGTATTGCTTTCGAACGATTTCAGCACCCAAGCCCCTTTGCCGAACCGCTGCGTGAGCGCCACGTCGATTGTTTTTTCGACAACGTTCGCGCCCAGCCGGCCGCCTGGCATTTTGCGCGCGGCATTCACCTCTGGAACGGGCGCCACACCATGATCCGCACTCATGGCAAGAATGACATTTTGCATTCCGACCTCTCGATCGAGCGACGCAAACAGCTTCTTGAAAAGCGCATCCGTCCGAATCGACATGTCCTTCACTTGTGGGCTATCCGGCCCTAGCGCATGCCCCACGTAATCATTCGAAGAAAAGCTGATGGCCAGCAAATCCGTCACTCCACGCTGCCCGAGTTTTTCCTCGCGAACCGCCGTTTCCGCGAATGATTCGATCAGCTCATTTCCCCAAGGAGACGCCGCAAGACTTTCATTGAGCGCTTCGCCGGGACTGCCAAACTTCTTTCCCATCCATTCCGTATTGGCGAACTTATCTCCGGGCCGCGTCCCGTTGTAAGTCTCCACCCAGGCGGGAAGCGCGGGAAAATAATACGTACTGCTGACAAAGTTGCCGCTTTTGTTGTCGAACCAATAGGCGCCATCGCCCATCCGGCCAGCGGGAAGAATCGCAGCCCTGTCCTTCAGCGAGATTCCGATTACCTTCGTTTTTTCGTTCACCATCTTCATTTCGTCGCCAAGGGAACTTACAAGAAGCCGCTTCGGCGAGGAAGCAACACCTACCGCGCCCAGCAGCTGCAGAGCCGGGTCGGAAACGCTGGTGATGGTGGTCCCCGTGGTTCGGTCAAACCACTCATTTCCGATAATTCCACTGACGGAAGGCGTTGCGCCGGAAAGAATCGTGCTGTGGCCAACAGCGGTCACAGTGGGAAAGTGATTGTAATTCGCATTGGTGAACACGGCGCCCTTGGTGAGCAATTGAGCAAACCCGCCTGTATAGCTGGAACGGAAGCGGGTGAGGTAGTCATACCGGAACTGATCGACCACCACCATCACAACAAGCTTGGGCTGCCGGACTAGCTGCGCCGGAAGAGAACACGCGAAAAGGAGAGCTGCGAACAACAAGCGGCGCATCTCGATCAGGGTAACAGAGAAAAGTTAACGGACGATGATATGAACGGCGCGTGGTTCCGGATCGCCCGGCATAAAACGGACCGTTACGTGAGCCTTTGCCTTTAAAACTCCCTCTATTTTGGTTGCAGGCTCAATCGCGAAGGTCCGTGTAGCCGCCGTATCCCTCCCCACACCCTTTCGGTTCACGGTGACTTGTGTCGCACTGAAAGAGACTACTGTACCGGAGAAGAAGTCGCCTGTAGGGGCAGTGGGAGGAGCGGATTCCTGTGACGAAAGAACAGCGCACAGGTACAACAACGCCGTCAACCAAAACAGCGTATGGGCAAGACTCCGCACGTTAACAGATTAGTCTACCTCTGCCGGCGAACGACAATTAAACTTTGTTCATGCCGGCTTCTTCGAGCGCACCGGCGGGCGCTAGCTTGCGGTCAGTTAAAGGCAGGGAAATGGTAAATGTGGTGCCTTGGCCTAACTCACTCCGCACGTTTACAGTGCCGCCATGCGCTTTTACAATCCACGCCACAAAGCTGAGCCCCAGGCCCAGTCCCTTTTCCGGCGACGCGCCAGGTTGAACACCCGACACGCGGTAGAAACGGTCGAAAATATGCGGCAGGTGCGTAGGATCAATTCCACGTCCCGTGTCACTAACAGTAAATGTTAGTGAGTTTGCTGAACACGCTAATCGCAGAGAGATCAATCCTCCGGCGGGAGTAAATTTGACCGCGTTGGAGAGCAGGTTAGACAGCATGCGTTCAATCTGGATATGGTCCAAGGAAGCTGGGCAGTGATCCGGCACTTCCAAGCTGAGCCGAATGGATGCGCTTTCCGCAGGCAATTGGAATTGTTCGGCGATTTCGCGCAGAAGATCACTGACGTCGAATTCGGTCCGCGCCAGCACTACTTGGCCGGTTTCGGCTTGCGACAACAGCAGCAACGATCTCACGATTTGGGTAAGACGCTCGATGTCACCGAGCGAATCGACAATAGCATCGCGGTATTGCTCCTTGGTTTCCGCCGTCATCAAAGCGACTTCTAACTGGCCGCGGATAATTGTAATCGGCGTGCGCAGTTCGTGTGAAACGTCAGTGGAGAATTGGCGAACCTGAACGAAAGATGCTTCCAGGCGCTCGATCATGCGGTTGAATGTTTCCACCAGGAAGTCAAGTTCGTCACCTGCGCCGCGCTGCGGAATGCGCAGGCTCAGGTTTGAGCCGCTGATGCGCTCCGCCGCTTGTGCGACTTGCAAGACGGGCAGGAGTCCGCGCCCTGAAAGAAACCATCCAGCCACACTGGCGCTAATCACCAGCAAGGGGATCAACCCAAACGCAAGTAAATTGAACCGGCGCAGCAAACTTCTGCTCTCGACTAGTGAGCGGCCAATCGCGAAATAGTAGTTCGGGAACGGCTCAGCCTCGTCGGTAATCAGACCCTTGCGGATCAGGTAAGGTTCGTTTTTACCGTTGGTCTTCTCAATCCACTTATCAGGGTTTGCTGCTGCCGCCCGGATGTCAGCGGCGGAATTTAGGCCAAGCGAATCAAATTCCGGTGAATGTTGTTTGATGTTGCCCTGAAGGTCAGCCAGTAGGTAGACCTGGCGCAAGCGCGCGCCTACGCCGGCTTCGTCAGGATCATGGAAGTCTACATACCAATGCGGTGTTCCGTGCTCAATCCGCAGATAGCCCTTTGCGGTTCCCCACTCCTCTTCCAAAATGTTGCGAGCCTGATTTTCCAAGCTGGCAGCCAGAAATTGCCGGAACAGAATGGCGGAGCCACTCGTCAGTAGCGTAATGAACAGGGCGTAAGTTGCAGTAAGGCGAAACCGAAGACCCCGGATTGCCCACCCGCGCATCTCAGTAAGGCCGTTCGAATGTTGCTTCGTTTTGCGCGGACGCAGAAGGCTTGTCTGTGCCTTCGATCATGTAGCCAATACCGCGTACCGTCTGAATCAGCTTGGTTTGAAACTTGTCGTCAATCTTGCTTCGCAAGTGGCGGATATAGACATCAACGATATTCGTCAGGCCATCGTAATCCAGATTCCAAACGTGTTCCACGATCATGGTGCGGCTTAACGGACGGCCCTTGTTCCGCATCATGTATTCCAAAATGCCGAACTCTTTCGGGGCAAGATCAATAAGCTCCCCATCGCGCGTGACCTTACGCCGCATTACATCTAATTGCAGATCGCTCACCTGCAGCTTCTCCGGAGCCGGCTGGCCGCGGCGCAGCAGGGCGCGTACGCGGGCCAGGAGTTCCACAAATGCGAACGGCTTGGTGAGGTAGTCGTCAGCGCCCTGTTCCAGGCCCTTTACCCGGTCATCCACCGCGCCTCGCGCGCTCAGAATCAGCACGGGCGGGCCGCCCTTTTTCGTACGGATGCGCTCCAGAACCTTCAAGCCATCCATATCCGGCAGCATCAAGTCCAGAATGATCAGATCGTAGTCGGTGTCGGCGGCAAGATGAACCGCGGTAGCGCCCTCCGGAGCGGCATCCACTGCATACCCCGCGCCTTGCAAGCCCCGAACCAGGAAGTCCGCAATCCGCTTTTCATCTTCTACGACCAGGAACCGCATCTGCCCATAGTGTACGGCAGCTTTGTACTGGGTTAAGCTGTTTACTTTTTCTTGCGGACCGAAATGCGGCCATTGTAAGTCGTGAAGGAAGCTTCCTGTCCGCCTCCATTTACTGTCCCGTAGATTGTGCGGTCTGCCTTCATATGAAACTTGCCGTTCTCTGAGCCGGTGTTTTCCACCACCGGCTTGTTATGCGACAGGTCAAGCTTGATTTCAAAGTCGCTATAGACCTCGCCATTTCCGGTCTTCATTTTGAAGTTCGCGCGCAAATCCGCGGGAAGAGTCACATCAACACTCCCGTTCATGGTGCTAAAAGAGATTGGCTTCGCAGGGTCCACTCGATCCAGAGAGACTTTAATAGCGCCGTTCATGGAGTGTGCCACCACCGCTCCGGAAATCGCATTTAACGTGATCTTTCCGTTCAGGTTTGTGGCATCTACTTCGCCGTGAACACCGTCCACAGATATGTCGCCGCCGCTGGTACATCGAACCCGCACGGAACTCTCCACCGGAACGCTTACCGTGAGCTCGGCATCATTGTCGAAACGCGTTCGGATTTCGACTGTGTTACCGTCCTGTTCGATATCCAGGTTTGCGGTGCCTGGCAACTCAATGCGCTTCATGCCGTCTATCTCAGCGGGGTCGCCACGATGCCCGCGCGCAGAACGCGATGATCCATGACTCTCCACAATGACATCGGTCCCGGAATAGGCTTTCACTGTGACACCGCCGTTCATCAAACGGATGTTGACTTGGCGCTTCCCGGAAGCTTTCCCCGCGGGAATCACGACGCGTTCCGGTGTGGATTGCTGTGCATCGAGTAGAACCGCAACCGCGGTCAGAAGAAAGAATATTTTCATTGCCGTTACCTCACCTCTGGTTTGGAGTGAAGGCGAATCGCGCCATTCACCGTCTTAAACGAAATTTCCGGGCCGCCGCTGCCCACCCGGCCTCCTGACATACGGTTCAATTTATAAACAAACTTTCCGTTCTTTTGCTCCACAGAACCGGCGGGCGTGGGAAGGGGAGAAAGATCGAAGTCGCTGTATATTCCACCGTTGAGAGTCTCAAACCGGAAGTCCGCCGCTACTGGCGGCTGAAAATAGACATCAATTTTGCCATTCACCGTATGGAAGGTACTTGGGCGAACAGGATTTCGAGCGAAGTGAATTTCAAGCGGCCCGTTTACCGCGTTCACAGTTCCCGATCCCGAAACCTGATCGAGAGTGGCGCCGCCGTTGACATGATGAATATCGAAATCGCCAGTGGTGTTCTTCAAAACGAGCGGGCCGCCGTTTACCGTTTTCAAGATGACTTCCGTTGCCATGGGCACTTGAATTTCGAACGCGGCTTCCACGTGGTAGCCGTCATATCGCTCTCCACGCCATCCGTTCTGGCGGCGAAACGGACCATCCAGGTACACGCGGGCGAAGTTTCCCTGTTGATTCATGTCTAGCTTTACCTCTCGTTTGGCTTCCGCCATCGCCTCCGTGGTCTCCGCGCGAAACCATAAATCGGCCGCTATCTTTATCTCTGCCCCGCTGTACCCGGTCACGTGGATGGGCCCGGTAATGTTATCCACCAGCAGTTTGGGACCGCTTGAGCCGGAGTTGGTGACGTTAAATGTTTTCGTGACTTTTTGATGTTCGTCAAATTTCCAGCGATCGGCTGGTGCTGCAAGCGCAGGCAGCCCGGCGAGTATAACGGCTAACCAAATGTTCATTTATGCGGCTCCTAATTGGGTGAGTGCCCGCCGCGCGCGTTGACGCACGGCAGAATCTACCTGCGGGTCCTGAGTCAGTTTCCGCAGCGCTGGCAACGCCTCTTCTTCTCTGCGCCCCACCAGCAAATCCATCAAACCGATTTGGACCAGCGGTGAATCCTGCAAGGTAAGCGATTCAACGAGTGAATGGCTGAGTGCCGGCGACGCGGCAAATTTCTGCAGCGCGTCCACTGCGGATAGACGCACGTTTACGTTGGAATCATGATTTACCGCGTAAAGCAGCGCTGCCTCTACCTGCGGGTCGGCGCGCTCCATTTTGTAGCTATAGTTCACACCGCGCAAACGCGCGCTCGGCGATTCCTGCTGCATGAGGGAAAGCGTCACCAGTTGACGCATGTTCTCTACCTCGCCTCGCAACTGCGTTAGCTCGCCATTCCTCGCCGGCTGGGTAAGCCTTCCTGTTGCTGCTCCTACCGCGAGCAAAGCTATAGCCGCTGCGACAGCAGCCCACTTGGGTAGGAAAAACCAACTGCGTTGATCTCTCCTTGTTTCACGCCCGTACTCGTAAGCTGCCAACAAGTCTCCAAAGCGCTCTCGCAAGCGCGGCGAAGGTTCCGGTACGGGCGGCGCGTCCAGCTTGCGCCAAATGAGGTCCAATTGCGCCACTTCTTCCCGGCACAATGTGCATTCATCCAGATGAACCAGGAAGCGTTCGCGAGACTTCTCTTCCAACACTCCTGCGAGGTATTCCGGGATTTGTTCTTTCACTCGTTCGCAAATCATGAGGCCCTCTCTCCGCGCAGGGCGAAGAACCGGTCGCCCAGTTCCCGCAGCGCTCGATATGCACGCACCTTGACTGTGCCCGTTTCACATTTCAATACGGACGCAATCTCTTCATACTTCATTCCGCAGTACCGGCTCATCACCAGCACTTCGCGCTTTTCCTGCGGCAGCGCTGCGAGCGCGCGCCTCAGCAACACCGCTTCTTGTCTTCGCCCGAATTGATCCTCCGGGTGTAAATCCGGGCTGCGAAACTCCACCATCCGGCCATCTGCATCCTCTGGCAGGGGCGCTTCCTGCTGCCGCTTGGACGCGTAATCGCTATGGACATTGCGCGCGACTTGATAAGCCCAGGGCCGGAACGGCGTTCCATCCTGAAAGCTTCTGCTATATTTCAAGACCCGAAGAAATACTTCCTGCACTAAGTCCTCGCTGATCTCGCGCCGCCCGGTCAGATGATAAAAGTAGCGGAACAGTGGACGATGGTGCCGGTCAAACAACAGCGCGAGCCGGCCGGAATTCCCGTCCCGCACTTCGCGCATCAACGCTTCATCATTCACCGGGCTTCGCTTCTCAAGCTAGATACTACGCTGCCAGGAAAAAGTTACAGCTAGCATCAAACAATGCGTTTTCTTTCGCTATCCCTTCTTGCGGCGTGCTCATGCTCGGCCCAAGGGCAGGCAATTCGCCGACTTAATGGGTCATTGTTGCCCATTGAAGAGGCCGATTCGTTTGCGCGCAAAACACTCGAAGCAAACCACGTCACAGGCGCGCAGATTGCTGTGGTGAGTCAAGGCAAACTGGCCTGGAGCGCCGCTTATGGACTACGCCGCCGTGAGCCGCGGTTACCGATGGAGACGGAAACTACAACTTGGGCGGCCTCCATCACCAAAGGTGTATTTGCTACTTACGTGATGCAGTTGGTGGAGCGAAAACAGTTTGACTTAGATCAGCCCGTAGCTCAACAGCTTGCAAAGCCTTTGGATCAATACGATCCCTACCGGGAATCTGCTTCCGCGGTCGTAAAGGATTCGGCGTGGGCGTCTGTGACGCCTCGCATGCTGCTTTCCCACACGTCCGGTTTGGGAAATCTGGTCATGTTCGAACCCGATAAGAAGATGCATTTGCGCTTTAAGCCAGGTACGCAGTTTCTTTACTCCGGCGACGGATTTAACATCGTGCAGTTTCTGATTGAGCAGAAACTCGGGCAGCCGCTGGAGAAACTTATGTCCACTGCGATTTTTGTCCCGCTTCGAATGGAGCGAACAGAAATGATCTATAACCAGCGTTTCGCGGAGAACGTTGCCGACCGCTACGACTCTGCCGAGAAGTTTCGGGCACAAACCCGCCGCTTTCCCGCCAGAGCATCGGGCAACATGACTTCCAGCGCGGAAGATTTGGCTCGGTTCGCCACGGCACTCTTTAATGGAGAACTGATCGCGAAGTCCACCTTGACGGAAATGCTGAAACCGGTTTTCTCCATTCGCACTCTGCACCAATTTCCTCTCCGGCCCAACGAACCGTTGGGAAAAGAAGCCGCGCAGGTTGGCCTTGCGTACGGTTTGGGCTGGGGCCTACTCACCAAAACCCCATTTGGCCCCGCATTCTTCAAAGAGGGACACGGAGACGGCGCACAGAATTACATGATTTGTTTTCAGCGCTCCCGTTCCTGCATGATCATCTTAACGAACAGCGATAACGGAGAACTCGCATTCCGGCCGCTACTAGAAAAAATTTTCGGTGACACAGCCACTCCGTGGGAGTGGGAAGGCTATACTCCTGCCTTTATCGCGGAAAGCCGCAAGCTTCAATCGCCCTGAGCCGCGGGTTGCGCCAACTTGAAAGCTTCCGGCACAGCGGATTTCGCGGCTCGGCGTTCTTCCATTTCACGCACCCGATCGGCAGCCTTCTTTCCCGCTAAAAATGCGTGGTCGGAATTATAATATTCCCACTCGCTATAACGGCCCGCCAGCACGATGTCGCGCTGCGCCAGCCAATCCCGAATCTTCGCAACGCTTGCCGCGCGGCTATGATCGTAAACCACATACGCGTACGGAATGTCCACTTGATTGGCCGTCAATATCGGATCATCGGCGTTGAAAAAGCCCACTTTAATGCAGTCTTGAATACAGCGCTGAATTAGCTCCGCGCCATCGCACGGTAAAGGCTTGTACTCCGAATAAGTAATCTCGCAAGTCAGGCCAAATCCACCCGCTGGGTTACAGTACGGGCTCGCATTGCCCTGTACAAAAATCCGATGGAAAACACTATCCTCGGGGTAATAAATCCAGTGCTTCTCGGTCAGGTTTTCACGCCCGACGCCAATGTTGACGCAGCGCACAGAGACATGCCGCAGATTGGAGGCTGCATCGCGGATTTCAGCAGGCGCTTCGTCGCCAATCGCCTGAATCAGTACTGGTAACGGCATGGTGCTAACCAGCGTTCCGTAACCGATCTTCGAGCCATCTTTTAGAGTGACTGAATGCGCCGCGGGTGAGATGAATTGAACGCTGGTGTTCAAGCGAATCTCACCTTTCATGTGCGGCAAAAACCCATTCATGAGCGCTTGGAAGCCGCCGCGCAGTGGATAACCAAACCGCGCGTTGGGGCCCATCGGTTTCGCCACTGGCCGTAAGGCGCCTTCAATCATCTCCCCCAAGTCGGGAATCGGCACACGGCCGCCCAGCCATGACGTTTCCATTTCGCTCAGCGGGACTGCCCAAAGCTTGCGATTATAGGGGACCGCGAAGTGTTTCGCGATACCGGCACCCCAGACCTTGTAGATGAACTCCTCAAAATTACGCGGCTCTGACACAGTTTCCGCCGAAGCCGAAGCGAAAGAGGCAGACGCGCTGGACGCAGGAACATCCGTGATCGACTCCGCCTTGCATTCCGAAGTAGACGAAGAGGCGCTACCGTTCTTCTTACCCAGAGCAGAACCGCTTTGCGGCGCTTTCTTCGAAATAGACCCGAACCGCGCCTCAATCGCGCCTACAATGAACTCCTGTATTACATCCGGCGGCAACCCGTAAAGTGCTCCTTGAAA
>JAVHMZ010062193.1:0-11444 GCA_034782995.1 Amazona versicolor | reverse complement strand
TCACATGCAGCCCGCCCCCGTCCTTCGTCAACTTGGCGTTGCTCAGCGCTTGTCCGCTCTTCTCTTCATTGGCGTCGATCTTTCCCGTCCACCCGGGAACGGAGATTCCGCCGCCCTGCACGGCGCGCGAGACTTCATCTTGAGCCTGAGCGTGGATATATGCGGGTCTAACAAACCCGGCGGAAATTAGGAGGGAGCAAGCGTAAACGATGCGCATCTGTATCCTTTCTGAAGACGAATTCAGCGCAAGTATATCGCGTGTGGCCGCGGATGGATGTGCTATCGTTCGGGCAGAGAATGGTTCTTCGGGACATCCCCGCGCGCCTGCTCGCCGGCGGCATCTGGCTCGCGGTAGCGAGCGCGGCAACGGCCCAACCACAGCCAGGCGACGAGTTCGCGCAATCCATTCGTCCCGTCCTGGCCCAAAACTGCTCCGCGTGCCATAATCCGGCCAACCCGAAGAATCGCGTCAGCTTCCTCAAAGCCGTAACAGCAAAGGATATTCAGGCGAACCGCGGACTTTGGCGCAACGTCTCCGCGCAGCTCCGTAACCGGACCATGCCGCCCATTGAGAGCAAGCTCACCGAGGACGACCGCCTTCGGGTTTCCGAATGGATCGATAACCAGCTTCGCGAAACCGCTTGCCTGGTGGGCGACTACGCGGGCGCCGTCGCGCTGCGCCGCCTGAACCGGCGGGAGTATCACAACACCATTCGCGACCTGCTCGGCGTCGATTACAACGTTTCCGAAATCTTTCCCCTGGACGGAACGGGCGGAGCCGGATTCGACACCAACGGCGAAACGCTCTTCGTTCCGCCCATGATGATGGAGCGATACCTCGAAGCCGCGCAGCAGATCCTCGATCGCGTGATCATAACGCCCGATCTGGCCAAAACCTTCACCGCCGCGGAGATGCTCCCCGCCATCCCCGGCAATTCAACCGGTTCGGCAGCCCCGCGCGAGCTCGCCCTTGGCCAGGAACTGAGCGCACCCATCTCGATCTACCTCGACGGCGATTATGACATTCGTGTAACTGCGGAACGGCGCGACAACCCCGGCACTCTGGAGCTGAAAGTGGACGGCGCTACCGGCGTGCCTCTGACCGTCCAACCCGGCCGGGGCGGTCGCGTACCGGGACGTCCCCCGGTCTTCACCGTGCGGGTTCGGCTCGCGCGCGGCCTCCGAATGCTCTCCTTGGTATCCGAAGGAGCTTCGTCAACTGTCCTCACCCTGGCCGTTCAGCAGAAACCCAGCGAACCCACGCCCGAGCGCAAGGCCGCGCATTATCGCCTGCTCGGCCTCGAGCCCGGCGCCGAGCCTCTCCAGCCCCGCAAGACCGCAGCCCAGATCCTGCGCACCTTTCTGAGAAAAGCCTATCGGCGTCCCGTCGAGCCAGCCGACATCGATCGCCTCCTCGCCCTTTACGACCGCGCCGCCCAACGAGGCGACCCCTTCGAAGAGCGGATGAAATTGGCTCTGAAAGGCGTGCTTGCCGGTCCGGACTTCCTGTTCAAGATGGAGCACCGGAGCGCCCGGCCCGGAATCTATCCGGTGAGCCAGTTCGAACTGGCCGCCCGGCTCTCATACTTCCTCTGGTCGACCGTACCCGATGAGGAGCTGAGCGGACTCGCCGAACAAGGTAAGTTGCAGGATCCTAAAGTACTCACAGCGCAAGTGGATCGCATGCTCGACGATCCCCGGTCTCGCACATTCACCGGTACATTTATTGGGCAATGGTTAGGCACGCAGGAACTGGGAGGCCGGGTAGCCCCCATGCTCACCGAGCTGCAAGCTTTCTACACACCTCCAGTCGCGGCCGACCTGCGAGCCGAGCCGATCCTGCTCTTCGAACGCATTCTGGCCGAAAACCGAAGCCTGCTTGAGCTGCTGACCGCCAACTACACCTATTTGACCGATCGGCTCGTTAAGTTCTACCAGTTGGAAGACAAGTTCAAAGATTTTCATAGCGACACTCCCAAGCTGGTCGAATGGCCGGACGGGCGGCGCGCCGGGGTCGTCAACTCGGGGGCGGTCATGGCCATGACGTCTCACTACCGGCAGACTAGTCCGGTGCTCCGCGGCGCCTGGGTGCTTGAAACCATCCTCGGGACGCCGGTTCCGCCTCCCCCTCCCAACATCCCTCAGCTCGATCCGGTCAAATGCGAAAACAACTGCGTAGACAATGCGAAGACCGCGGTGGGGATGCGCCAGAAGATTCTGGCCCACCGCGCAAACCCAACCTGCGCGGCGTGTCACAACCTGATGGATCCGATTGGGTTCGCTTTGGAGAATTTTGATTGGACCGGGCGCTGGCGCGATCGGGAGTTCGACGGCTCGGCCATCGATGCTAGCGGCGCGCTCCCCTCGGGGGAGCGGTTCGACGGTCCGCAACAGCTCCGGGAGGTTCTTCTAGCGAAGAAGGACGATTTTCTACGGCAGTTGACCGGCAAGGTCCTCGGCTATGCGCTCGGGCGCAGCCTCCAGGATGGCGATAGCTGCACGGTACAACACCTTTCCGAGGCGCTCAAGAATGACGGCTACCGGGCGCGTACGCTGATCCGCGAAATCGTGTTGAGCACTCCGTTTCGCAACAGCCAGGGCGGGGCGGTCACAGCCGAAGCGCTGCCTCCGCCCCCGCCGAAGCGGCAATTGCCCATGGTGGTAAAGTAAGACATTCCAAACTCACACGTCGAGAGGAGCTGACCGATGGCGAAACGAATCTCGCGTAGAACAATCTCACGTAGAACAATGCTGCGCGGCGCGGGAGCTGCCCTCGCCCTGCCCTGGCTTGAAGTCATGGGTAAGGCCGCCCCAGCCAAGGGCGCCGGAACCCTTTCCGAGCCGCCTCTGCGCATGGTCTTCATGTACATGCCCAACGGCACCCGGCCGGACTTCTGGACTCCCTCGGGCGACGGCGAGCAGTACGAGATCACGCCCCACCTGAAGCCGCTCGAGGGCTTGAAGGACGACTACCTCCTGCTCGAAAATCTCTGGAATGCAAAAACAGTTGGCCGCAACGGGCACTGGCCGAAGGTCCCGGCGTGGCTTTCGGGAGGCTACGTCGAGCGAACCTCCGGAGACGACCTCAACGCGGGCGCGACCAGCGTCGACCAGCTCGCGGCTCAAAAGATCGGCGACCGCACCATCCTTCCTAGCTTCGAATTGGGTCTCGAAGCCACCCGCAGCGGGATCGATACCGCTGGCGGCGGGTTCGCCCGCATGTACGGGTCGTTCATCTCCTGGCGGGACCCGCATACGCCGGTTCCGAAGGAGATCATTCCCCAACTGGGGTTCGACCGGCTGTTTCGTTCTAACAAGATGCCGGTCATCTCGAGCTTGAATCCTGATGATCCGCGCCTGGTTACGTCGCTGCAGCGGGATGAGACCAGCGTTCTCGACCTCGTCCGGGAACAGGCGAAGAGCCTGCGGCGGGAAGGCAGTTCGGGCGATCGGGTTCGTTTGGACGAATACTTCGAGTCCGTCCGCAATGTCGAGCAGCGGTTGCAAGCCTCGCTGAAACCGCAAAAGCGTTGGATTAATCAAGGCAAATTCCCGCTCGAGCGGCCCGGTCCGGGGATCCCGGCGTCCCGGCCCGAACACATGAAGCTCATGATGGACATCATGGTTCTCGCCCTCTGGAGCGACACCACGCGGATCGGCACATTCATGACCGCGGACGCGCAGACCAACGAGGATTTTTCGTTCCTCCCAGGCGTGAAAGGCGGGATGCACTCGCTCTCCCACCATGGCGACGAGCCGGTGCAGCGCAAACAGTATGAATCTTGCGTCACCTGGCATGTCGAGCAGGTCGCCTACTTCTTGAAGCGGCTCAAGAGCCTGGATGAGGGCGGCACCTCGTTGCTCGATAACTCCATGGTCATGTTCGGTTGCGGCATCAAGTGCGGGAACCGCCATCTCGAGCACGATCTGCCGATCGCCCTTGCCGGACGTGGAAAGGGCACGCTTCGCCCGGGCCGCCGGCTTCGTTTCGCTCCGGAAACGCCGCTGTGCAATCTGTACCTTTCCATGCTCCATCGCATGGGAATTCCCGAAGAATCCTTCGGCGACAGCACCGGCGTCCTTCCCGGTTTGGGGTAGGTTTAAGATTGTTCGCAATGCGCTGGGGAATCGGCCTCGTCCTGCTGGCCGCTGTGGGTCTGTCCGCGCAGGAAGAGCCCGCCGGAGCCGCGCCTCCCCGGCCGGGAGGAAGAGCTCCTCGGGGGGCGCAAAGCACTCGTGAGTTCTTAGGCTTGGGTAAGGAGCCGGATAAGGCTGCGGCCTCGAAAGGCGAGAGCATTTACAAACAGAACTGCGGGGCCTGCCATGGCCAGACCGGACGCGGCGCGCAAGGCCCCAGTCTGGTCCGCTCCGTGATGGTCCTCCACGACGAGAAGGGCGAGGAGATCGGACCCTTGATCAAAACCGGGAGACCGCAAGCCGGCATGCCCGCCTTCCCGAGCCTCTCGCCCGATGACGTCTATAACATCGCTCAGTTCCTCCACCTTCAGGTGGAATTAGCCGCAAACCGCGGCACTTACAACAGCACTTATGGTTCGCTGCGCGGCCAGACCAGCGGAGATCCGAAACGCGGGGCGGAGTTTTTCAACGGCGCCGGCGGTTGCCGCTCCTGCCATTCCGCCGAGGGCGATCTGGCCAAAATCGGATCCCGATTCCCGCAGCCTGCCGCCATGCAGGCTCGCTTTCTCTGGCCGGCCTCACGTGGGCCGCGGAAAGTGACGGTAACCCTTCCGTCGGGGGAGAAGGTGTCTGGCACTGTCGTGACCTTCAACGACTTCGATATCTCTCTCCGCGATGGGGACGGGCGCTACCGCTATTTCGCCCGGGACCAGGTAACGGTGGCGGCTTCGGACGACCGCCTCGCCGGCCATCGTGCGCTCCTTCCCCGCTACACCGACGAGAACATCCACGATCTGTCCGCCTATCTGGTAACCCTGAAATGACTATGCGTGCGCTCCTTGTCGTCGCCGCACTGGCCTTCGCCGCGCCGCCGGCGCGCCCGCAGAGCCTTGACATGCGGACCCTGTCCCTGTTCAATCTTCCCCAGGACGTCTGGCCCACTTACAACGGCGATTATTCGGGCCGCCGCTTCAGCAACTTCAACCAGATCGATGCGTCCAATATCGGTCTCTTGAAGATCGATTGGATGTACCGGATCACGGGCGTCGGTCCGCAGCGCGGAGTCGGTAATCCAACCATCAAATCTACCCCGATCCTCGCGAACGGTATTCTCTACTTCACCATCCCGGATCATGTATTCGCGGTTAACGCCCGCACCGGCGAGCAGCTTTGGCAAGTGGATTGGGAGGATAAAGGCGGGCATCTGGTTGGCCAGCGAGGTGTTGCGATGTATGGCGATTGGCTGTACTTCCTCACTCCGGATGGTTGGTTCATTTCCCTCCAGGCCAAAGATGGAAAGGAGCGCTGGCGCAAGAAAGTCGCCGACGAGAAGCTCCAATACTTCACCACCATGGCGCCCCTGATTGTGAAAAATCATGTTCTGGTCGGTATCGGCGGCGACGCCATGGATGTGCGCGGCTTTCTCGAATCGCGCGATCCGGAAACTGGCGAGTTGCAGTGGCGGTGGTGGAGCGAGCCCGAAAAACCCGGCGATCCCGGTTCGGAGACCTGGCCCAATCAAGCCGCCATGGACCACGGAGGCGGAATGACTTGGCTCCCCGGGACTTACGATCCCGACCTGAACCTGCTGTACTGGGGTACCGGCAATGCCAATCCCGTTTTTGCCGGCCAAAGCCGGAAAGGCTCCAACTTATGGACCGCCTCCATCGTGGCTCTTAATGCCGACACCGGCAAGCTGGTCTGGTATTTCCAGGCATCGCCGCATGACACCCACGACTGGGACAACGTGGAAACGCCCGTCCTGTTCGACGCCGAGATCGGGGGCGTGAAACGGAAGCTCCTCGCCCAGGGCGCTCGTTGCGGCTGGTTCTTTGTGCTCGACCGGACCAATGGAAAGAGCTTGGTTTCGAAGCCGTTCGCGGGGACGGGCAACTGGGCCACCGGCACCGATGCCAAAGGCCAACCGATCCCCAATCCAGCCAAGGAGCCCAAAGTCGATGGCTCCATGATCGACATGCCGGCCATGGGCGCCACAAATTGGCCTCCGCCGAGCTACAGCCCGCAGACGGGTTTGTTTTACTTAAACGCGACCCTTGGATACGGCATCGCGTACCTCTACGACACCTCGGCGACCCCCGAAGGCTATGGCGGCGGAGGCGGGCCGACCTTCGATGGCCGTTCCGCTTTGCTCGCCCTCGATACTCGCACTGGATCCATTCGCTGGAAGCATGAGCATCCGATGCAGGGCTTCGCGGGCAACTCGGGCATGAGCGGCGGCATCCTGACCACGGCCGGCCACCTCCTCTTTACCGGCGACTCCGGGCAGCTTACCGCATTCGATCCGGCCACCGGCAAGATCTTGTGGCATCAACGGCTACCGGGCAGCGTCAGCAATGGCCCGTCTACTTATATGCTCGATAACAAGCAGTATCTGGTTGTGGGCGCTGCAGATACCCTCTATGCGCTTACCTTGGCGCGATAAACTGCATTTAGAGTTGAGAGGCGCCGAGGATGCGTTTCGTCGTGCGATCTTGGACGAAGACAACCGTTTTCTTGTTCGCGCCCTGCGCAGCGGCTACGTGAGCGCTGTACTGGCCTCCTTGGGTGCGGCCCAGAACTCGAAGTTCGCGGACAACGCCCGTGTGATCCAGCCGCCGGCCGGAGTTTTCGCCGCGCGTGACGTTCGATGATAAGTTGTCTTCGGTAACCGCTAGCAGCACGTCCGCATCGGCGGCCGAGGGCAGATGCGATACGTTGACAATCACGCCGGATGAATCGCGGGTGAGATCGACTTGCGCTTTGGTCTCTCCGGCGCCCTTTGCGATAGACGACCGCACATCGTGGGATTCTCTCCCATCGACCACGAACTCCGGCGTGTAGACGCTGTCGCTGCCGAACTTATCCGCGTATTCGCTTTGGCGCTTGGAATAGACCGCGGAAGAAAAGGGATCGCGCCAGCCCAGACGGTTCCAGTAATCGACGTGCTCGGAGAGAACGATGACATTGGGGTTGCTGGACGCCAGGGTCGCGAGCAGCTTGTCGGCAGGCGGGCAGCTCGAGCAGCCTTCGGAGGTGAAAAGTTCGACCACAACGGGGTTGGCCGGGGGGCGATCCGCGGCGGGCAGGAAGGAGGCGAGAAGGAGCAGACAAAAAGGTTTCACTTCCGGTTAGTGGAAGGGCGTTGCTGTTTTCTTTTTGGGAATGCCGCTCGCATACACTTCCGCAAGCGTCGAAAATCCAAACTCCGATAGGAGCTTCTCCACCTTGGACGCCATCGAACTTAGCCCGGTATACGTGCGCATTCGCGCAACAGCGCCCTGGGCAATCCGAGCAATCCCGGGATCGATTTCCCAGGGGTGAAAATAAAGGCACGCCGGGCGCTGTTCTTCGCGGTTAATCTTGCGGATGCCGGCAGCGGTATATCGATACGGTAGCAAGCGAAGATAGGCCCCGCCACCGACGGGGGCCACGGTCGTTTTCGAAAGACGCGCGGTGGCGACCGGCACTTCCCAGATAGGCCCCGATCCGGTATTCAGGGCGTGCGGACCTCGTTCGAACCCCGGAATGCCGTAGCGGTCATGGCTGATGGGGTAAATGCTCGAATCCATCGTGAACCCGCACTCGACCAGGATTTCGAGAGCCCATAGCGATCGCTTGGTGATCGAGTAACTGGGGGCCCGGTAACATCGGGGCGTGGCGCCCGAGGCGTCCTCGATGGTTCGCACCGCACGCTGCGTGTCTCTCCGGAATTCGGAGGGCGACATCTCGTAAATGAGCCGATGCGCGTAGCTGTGGCAGGCGATTTCATGACCCGCTTGGGCGATTCTCCGGATGAGAGAAGGGTGCCGCTCCGCTACCCAGCCGAGGATAAAAAAAGTCGCGCGCGTGTCTCGTCCGGCGAAGATGTCGAGGATCCGGGCGGTTTGGGATTCTAACCGCGACGCATGGCTGAGCCAACCGTCCTGACCGCGGCAGGTCTGTACCTCCGTTGGGTGAAAGTATTCTTCCAGATCGACACTAAGCGCGTTCAGCATGTCAGTTCTTTGAACGAAATTTGAGCAAAAAAACCGAAAGCTGGAACAAGCCGGCGAACAAGGTCAAGACCATGGAATCGAGAACTCTTTGCTTCATGGATGCGAGGGAGTCATGAAACGCAATTGAGCAACCGAAGGCTCTTCCACAAACACCACGGTGCTGGCGGCCATTTGTCCTTGAGACATTCCCAATTTCCCCAACTTTGGGATTTGCGTTCGGATGTGTCCGAACTGCCTGGCTTTTCAGGATTGGCGGAGGGCGTGCTAACCCTGTGCCTCGGCTTAGTGCCTTCAACCATGCAGCCGCTCAAGATTACCTGTGTAGTCGGGGCGCGTCCGAATTTCATCAAGGTCGCCGCACTCTTGAACGAATTTCGCCGGCGCCCCACGTTTGCTACTCGACTGATCCATACGGGCCAGCACTTTTCGCCCGAGATGTCCGACAGCTTTTTTCGCGATCTGGCGCTGCCCGAGCCCGACCTGAACCTGGAAGTCGGCCCTGGTACGCCGACCTGGCAGACCTCGGAGATTATGCGCGGGTTGGAAGACGCGTTCGGAGATGACCGCCCTGACGCCGTGCTGGTCGTTGGCGATGTGAACTCCACGCTGGCAGCGGCCCTGGTGGCGCCGCGCCTCGCGATTCCGTTGATCCACGTGGAAGCCGGCTTACGCAGCTTCGATCGCGGCATGCCGGAAGAACTGAACCGGCTGATGACGGACGTAGTCTCCGATTACCTGTTCGTCAGTGAACCCTCGGGCGTCGAGAATCTTCGCCGCGAGGGCATTCCGGAAAGCCGGGTCTTCTTTGTCGGCAACGTCATGATCGACACGCTGCTCCGCTTCCGCGCCTGCGCTCAGAAATCGAGTGTTCTGGAGCACCTGGGATTGCGCGCTAAAAGCTATGCGCTCGTCACATTGCACCGCCCTTCGAATGTCGACGACCCGTGCCGGCTCGCCGCGCTCACAAACATGCTCAGCCGGTTAGCGAGCACACTGCCCGTGGTGTTCCCGGTGCATCCGCGCACCCGGCTCAAGATGGAGCAAATGAGTCTCCCGCAGGACGGTTTGCAGATGGTTCCGCCTCTCGGCTACCTCGATTTCATGCGCCTGATGAGCGAGGCCCGCCTCGTGCTGACGGATTCGGGCGGGATTCAGGAAGAGACCACGATCCTCCAGACGCCTTGCTTGACCATGCGCGAGAACACCGAGCGCCCCGTGACCATCGAGGAAGGCACGAACCGGCTGGCCGGCAACAACCCGGAGGCTATATTCCGGATGGCGATGGAAACGCTCGAAACTCCCGCGCAGCCTTCACGGGTTCCGCAATTCTGGGATGGGCGCGCCAGCGAGCGGATCGCGGACGTCCTCGCATCCAGGATGGTTCACTAAATTCGCGCAATTCGCATGAGAGTCTTTATCACTGGGGGCGCCGGCTGCATCGGTTCGGAGCTTGCGCAGGCGCTGGCCGACCGGGGGGATCGCGTCATCGTTTATGACAACCTCAGCAGCGGCAGAATCGAGCACTTAGAAGAGCTCCTTCGCTCGGATCGGATCGAGTTTGTCGAAGGCGATATGCTCGACCGCGACTTACTTCACGTAAGTTTGGCGGGCGCGGAAATGGTCTGGCACTTAGCAGCCAACTCGGATGTAAAGTTCCGCGCGGGCGATTCGACCCGAAAAGATCTCGAGCAAAACGTAATCGCCACCTACAACTTATTGGAGTCCATGAGGCTGCATGGGATCAAGAAGCTGGCCTTCACCTCTACCTCCGCTGTGTATGGCATCTCGGAGCGGCTGCCCATCGCGGAAGAGCAGTGCCCGAGACCTATTTCGCTTTACGGAGCGTCCAAAGCCGCTTGCGAGGCGCTGATTCGAGCATTTGCGCACCTCTTCGATTTGCGCTGTTCGATTCTCAGGCTGGCGAATGTGGTGGGTCCCAAAGTACGGAAAACCGGGCGCACGGTGATTTCGGACTTCATGGAACGGCTGCGTCTCGATCCCTCCCACCTCGAAGTGCTGGGAAATGGAAAGCAGGAGAAATCGTATCTGTATATTACGGACTGCATCGAAGCCATGCTGTTCGTGGCCGGTCATGCGCCCGAGCAGATTGCGACCTATAACATCGGCGGCTCGGATTCCATCACCGTCACGCGTATCGCCCATATGGTTCTGCAAGCGATGGATCTGCCACATGCGAAAGTTACGTTCACCGGTACGGAGGGCGGTTGGGCCGGGGACGTGCCGAGATTCCGGCTCGATGTCACCGCGCTCAACCGCCTGGGATGGCGCGCCAGGTACAACTCCGAAGAAGCGATCGAGCTGGCGATTCGTCACTGCGCGATCGGCGAGGCTCTCCTATGCAGGCAGTGATTCTGGCCGGTGGATTGGGGACGCGGCTGCGGCCCATCACCACTACCATCTCGAAGCCGATGGTTCCGGTAAATGGAGAGCCTTACCTGAAATACCAACTGGTCAGTTTGCGGGAGCAGGGTATCACGGAGATCCTGCTTCTGACCGGGTATCTTGGCGAACAAATCGAGGCCTTCTTCGGTGACGGCGATTCCCTCGGTCTCTCCATCCGATATTCGCGGGAGCCGCAGCCTTTGGGAACCGGGGGCGCCGTACAGAACGCAGAAGGAATGCTGGCGCCCGAGTTTCTTCTCATTTACGGGGACTCTTACCTGCCCATCCGCTACGGCGCGCTTCTCGAGACCCTGGCGGCGCGCGACGTAAGCGCGGTGATGGCGGTTTACGATAACTCCCTCGCCGATACCTCGGTCCGCAATAACATTGCCCTCGGGAATCAAGGATTGGTGACGCGGTACGCGAAACAGGGTGTTGGCGCCGATCTTCGTTACGTGGATGCGGGCGTACTCGCCCTGAGGCGTTCGGTCGTCGACCTGCTTCCCCATGGCGCGCAGCCCGTCTCTTTGGAGGAAGTGGCTTACCCGGAACTGATCGCGCGTGGGCGGCTGGCCGGCTACGTAACTGGCCGGCGCTTCTACGACATCGGGACGCCGGAGCGCCTCCAGGCTTTCGAGCGCTTTGCCGCGCAGCGCCATCCAGCTCAGCAAGCGGCTGGGCGTCATGCCGCGCGACAGCTGCGCGCCGAACGCGGCCGAAACTTCCGCAACGTGTTCCGCCCGACGCCGGCAATGCGCGGCGGCCGCATCCCGCAGCGCTCGGGCGCGTTCCGTCTCGGCGTGTTTGACCGCCAGGGTCTGCACGACCTCGTGCAGCTTGGCCAGCTCACGCTCGTGTCCGAGGCGCGCCGTGCCGACCAGGTCATCGCGCCGCATGACCGCTTCGAAC
>JAVHMZ010062088.1:0-11446 GCA_034782995.1 Amazona versicolor | reverse complement strand
ATCTCCTTCTCATCCAAGCCCAGCCCCAAAGGACGAATCACATGAATGTCCCTTGGCATGCCGTTCGCATCCACCACCAGCGACAACAACACGGTTCCCGAAAACTTCGCCTTGCGCGCATCTTCGGAATATTCGGGCTCGGTTTTGCTAACCAGGATAGGCGCCGAAACTTCACCGCCCACTCGGAACACACCGCCACCCGTGCCGCCGCCAGAGCCTGGCCCATAGCCGTCTCCATTACCCGATCCGAGCCCGCCGCCCGTGCCGCTTCCGAGCCCGTGACTCCCCTGACCGCCCGACAATGGTGCAATCTTAGAGAGAGGGTCGCCATAATCATCGGCAACAATCTGCGGCGCCGGTGCCGTAATCGTCGGAACCATCGGCAATTTTGGCTTTTCAACCTTTAAAGCAGGAGGGATGAAGGTTTTGGGCGCTTGCGGAGGAGCCACGCCTCTGCTAACTGGCGTCGGCATCTTCTGTCCGCCGCCACCACCACCGCCCGCCTTTTCCGCAGCCGGAGGAAGCTTCGGTTTGTAATCCGCAACGTAAGTAACCTTAGTAAATTGTTCTTTGATTTTCTTCTGTACTATCGGCGACTGAAAAATCACCAGAATCAAAGCCACCACGCCAACGTGAATCAGAACCGAGTACATACCCGATTTCTTCTCACCGCCGCCGTACGCGCCCCAGATCGTACCCACCTCAACCGGCTTGGAGGTCACTTCCAAAGGCGGAAGCTTCTGTGGATGAATCAGGTCCTTAACGTTGGCTACGAGGGATTTGTACCAGGGCTCCTCCACCTCACTGATGCCGCCGAACTGCGCGCCTTCGATTGGCCTGGAGGTCAGCTCTAAAGGGGGAAGCTTCGGTGGATTTAACGTTTCGCGAATACCACGGCCAATAGATTTGTACCAGGGTTCCTCAATGTCCGTCGCCATCAGGAGACGGTCCAGAGAGTCCGGCTGCTTTGCCGTTGGTTCCGCTATTTCTCTCTCAACGTCGCTAGTCACTACACACTCCGGGATGAACTACTTTCCGCGACTGCACGATGCGATAAAGACGTGCCGCGAAAAACAGCAGTTCCATAGAATATCGCGGGGCATAAGAGCCGATGCCTTCAGTTTATCTCAGTTGGGCCGTTTTGTTGGCTTCACGAAGGAAGTTTTCAGTTTCGGGCCAGATATCCTCTAGTACGTCTGTCAGCTCATGTCCGGATGTTAAGCGGATCAAGCCGGCATGTGGATGATGCTGTACGAACGCCAGAGATTGCGCCACTGGAACGGTAGTGTCCAAATCGCCGTGAAATATCAGCGTCCGCTGCTGAATATTCGGAAAGGGAGCATAATGCCGGGCGTCTTCGAGGAATCCGTACGCTAAATCCATCTCCCGGCCCGCAGCATAGTTAAAAACGGGTATCGTCCCGCCCTCTTTCCATTTCCGAAGGCGCTCCGGCCCCAGTTCTGCTTCCCAAAGCTGCAGAAAACCGAAAGCGGGGGCGAGCAGGACCAGCTTCTCAATTTCCGGATGCTGCGTCGCGTAAATGGCCCCTAGATATCCTCCCAGGCTTGATCCAACTATGATCGTCGCGCCACCGGCAGCCTTCTGGACCACCTCTAACTGGCGCGTGAGAGTAAGCTCGCGAAAGTTTCCTTCCGCCAGATCCGGAATCGCGACAGAGTAGCCTAGCGCCTCCAATCTATCCCGGAAGAAAGTAGCTTTCCGCGATTTAGGGCTCGACGCAAAACCATGCAGATAAAGGACACGCAAACCTTCTGGCAATATCTATATGCTATCCGTGGACAGTTCGGTTTTCCGTTTCGTGCCAGGTGCGGCCGGTAACCATCGGGCAGTGCGGTAGTTTAGTGAATTGACCGGAACGGATCAATCGCGGTGGTACTCGAGAATTTGCGGTCACAGGAGAACGGAGAATGACGGTAGCTGAAAGAGTAAAGCAAATCATCGTAGAGCAGCTTGGAGTGGACGAAAATCAGGTCGACCCCAGCGCATCATTTGTCGACGATCTTGGGGCCGATTCGCTAGACATCGTAGAACTCGTGATGGCTTTTGAAGAAGCGTTCGACTTGGATATCCCAGACGAAGACGCAGAAAAGATCAAAACAGTTAAGGACGCCATCGATTACATTGAGTCCAAGAAAAAGTAGTTCGGCAGCGGTTTTCAGAAGCGCCTCTGAGGCGGACCCTCTGGGGCAGGCATAGCATGGCGTTGAGACGAGTAGTGGTCACAGGAGTCGGATTGCTGAGCTCAGTCGGCACCGGCACCGATGAGACTTGGCGCAGCATTCGAGACGGCAAAAACGGCATCGAGCCCATTGTCGGATTCGACGCCACTGATTTCTCCTGCCGCATTGCGGGGGAGGTTAAGAATTTCGATCCTCTGACTTACGTCGACAAAAAAGATGTAAAGAAGATGGGCCGCTTCATCCAGTTCGCAATCGCCGCAAGCGATTTCGCCGTTCAGTCGGCGAATCTGCAATTCATTTCTGACGAGGCGGAAGCCGAATCGACCGGCGTCTACATCGGAAGCGGCATCGGCGGTTTCGAAGTCATTGAGCGCGAGCACCGCAATCTGCTCGAAAAAGGACCCAGCCGCATTTCCCCATTCTTCATTCCTTCGTGTATCGTCAATCTCGCTAGCGGATATGTGTCCATCCGCTTCGGAGCCAAAGGACCGAATTCCGCCACCGCCACCGCCTGCACCACCAGCGCTCACTCGATCGGCGATTCATTTCGCTTGATCCAACACGGAACCGCAGACGTCATGATCTGCGGCGGCAGTGAAGCATGTGTCACCCCGATGGGGATCGGCGGTTTCGCCGCCATGCGCGCTCTCTCTACTAGGAACGATGAGCCGCACAAAGCTTCCCGGCCTTGGGACAAGGATCGTGACGGTTTCATCGTCGGCGAAGGTGCCGGCATTCTGATCCTGGAAGAACTGGAGCACGCCCACGCCCGCGGAGCAAATATCCTGGCCGAAATCGTCGGTTATGGCATGAGCGCCGACGCGCACCACATCACTGCGCCGCCCGAAGATGGCGAAGGTGGATACCGTGTCATGCGCAACGCGCTGCGCGATGCTGGCTTGGAGCCTTCTCAAATCCAGTACGTGAATGCACACGGAACGTCCACCGGACTTGGAGATCGAGCGGAAACGCTAGCCATCAAGCGGGCCTTCGGCGAACATGCCTACAAACTTGCTGTCAGTTCCACGAAGTCGATGACGGGGCATCTTTTGGGCGGGGCGGGCGGCTTGGAAGCCGGAATCACCGTGATGGCGCTGCGCGATCAGATCGCGCCTCCGACCATCAACCTTGAGCACCCGGATGAAGGTTGCGACCTCGACTACGTTCCCAAGCAAGCGCGGCCCATGCCGATCGAGTACGCTCTCTCGAACAGCTTCGGCTTCGGGGGAACCAACGGCTCTCTCATTTTTAAGCGTTTCTCCGCCTGACGCTGGGCCCGGCAAGTCGGAATTGCGCCGAACTCATTTCGCGCTCCGTCATACTAAGAAGAGTCCACTACAACCGGACCCGACCGTTGGAACGAACATTTGCTTTCGGCTGACGCGTGAGCCGGCCGGACGCAATGTCAAATGAAAATTTTAGTTTCGATCAAGCAGGTGCCCGCCCGCGACTCGTCGCTCCGGGTCAACGGTGCCGGCACGTGGCTCGACGAGAGCGATCTCTCGTTCGAGATGAACGAACCGGATGCTTACGCACTCGAAGAAGCCCTGCAGCTTAAAGAAAAACTGGGCGGCGAAGTGGTTGTTCTTTCACTCGGACCGTCGCGTGTCGGACAAACTATCCGGGAAGCGTTGGCGAAAGGCGCAGACCGTGGCATTCACGTCGAGGTTGACGAGAACGTATCTCTCGATGCTCTCTCGGCCGCGCGCCTGCTGGCCGAGGCAATCCGCTCCTACACACCGGATCTGGTTCTGACCGGTCTGCAGTCGGACGATCTCGGCTATGGGCAAACCGGTGTGATTATCGCCGAATTGCTCGGCTACTCGCACGCCACCATCGTCATGGAAGTCGAGCCCGAGGGGAATTCAGTGCGCGTCAAGCGTGAGCTGGAAGATGGCTGGTTTCAGAACGTAACCTTGCCTCTCCCTGCTGTTCTTACCATCCAGTCAGGCATCAAGAAGCTGCGCTATGCCACGTTGATGGGTATTAAGAAAGCGAAGACTAAAACCGTAGACACGGTCGCGCAGTCCAGCCTCAAGGCGAGCCCTGAAGCATCGTTCGCAGTCGACTCCATCTATGCGCCGCGTCGCTCGAAGGAAACGCAGCTGCTCACCGGCAATGCGCAGGAAGTAGCGCGCCAATTGGCGGAAAAGCTAAAGTTTGAGGCCCGTGTCATATGAGCGTTCTTTGTGTTTTGGAACAGCGCGGCGGCCAGTGGAACCGCATGTCGTTTGAGGCTCTGGCAGCCGCACAGAAGCTGGCAGCCGACGGCGAAGTTACTGCCGCTGTTCTCGGTTCCGAAGTAAATGACTTAGCTGCCGATGCAGCACGCTTTGGGATTTCGAAAGTATTCGCCGTTGAGCATGCCTCGCTTGCTGAATACACGCCTGACGCCTTCACCGCTGCTCTCGAGCAGCTCATCAAGCAGCACCAGCCGAACGTAATCGTCTTTCCGCACACCTATCAGGTCCGAGACTACGCGCCCAAGCTCGCCACGCGTTTCGGCAAGGCCTTTGTCAGCGATGTAGTCGATGCGAAAACTGCTGGCGGCAAACCCGTCTTCGTTCGTCAGTTATTCCAAGGCAAACTGAACGCAGACGTGCACGCCGCCGCGGAGCCCGAGTTTGTGTCGGTGCAGGCGGGCGCCTTTCGCGCCGCAGAGCAAAGCGGGAAAGAATCGCCCGTCGAAAAATTTGCTCCTCAGCTCGACGCCTCGCAGATCCGCAGCAAGCCCGAGCCGCCTTTCCGTGAATCGCAGCGCTCTGGTGACCTCGGAGCCGCCGACATTATTGTCTCGGTAGGCCGCGGCATCAAAGAGAAAGACAATATGCCCGTGGTCGAGGAACTGGCCCGCGTCTTAGGTGCCGAACTAGCCGCTTCGCGCCCCATCTGCGACAACGGCTGGCTGCCTATGGACCGTCAGGTCGGAAGTTCGGGCCAGACGGTCGCGCCCAAGATGTACCTCGCAGTCGGCATCTCCGGCGCCATCCAGCACCTGGTTGGAATGAAGGGCTCGCGCACCGTGGTCGCAATCAATAAAGACGAGAATGCACCCATCTTCGAAACCGCTGATTATGCAGCAGTGGGCGATCTCTTCGAAATCGTTCCTGCCCTGGTGCAAGAGATAAAGAAGATCAAAGGCTAGCTGGAAGCCGGATTCGGACGCGAGGGCAACACAGAAGTTGGAGAGAGCAAAACAAAGAGCCGCCGTGGGCGCACTGGGAGTGTTAGCCCTGCTCGCCGGTGGCTGCAAACAGCCCGTTTCGAAAAACGTCGCCGCTGCGGTGAACGGCCGCCCCATTTCTTACGCCGACCTTGATCGCGCCATCGCAGGACAAGTTGCGCAGGCGTCGCTCAAAGCCAACTCAGACCAGAGCACGCAGATGCGGCTCGAAGCATTGCGTGCCCTCATCGACAACGAGATCATGCTCCAGCGCGCCGAGAAGGAGGGCTTGCTCGCCTCCGACTCAGACGTCGAGGCAAAGTTCAATGAGTTGAAAGCGCCTTACACCCAGGAACAGTGGCAAAAAGTTCTCGCGCAGCAGAAGCTGACAGCGGCCGATCTGAAGGCCCAAATCCGGCGCGATCTCAGCACCCGCAAACTTTTCAATAAAGAAATCGGATCGCACATCACGATTTCAGATGCCGACGTAACAGCCTTCTATAACGCGAACAAGGCGAGTTTCAATCTTCCCGAGAATAAAATCCGTCTCGCGCAGATCCTGGTCACGCCTGGGGCCGATCCCACCGTGAGCAATCTGAAGAACGACAAAGCGCAAAACGAACAGCAGGCCCGAGCGAAGATTCAGACCATTGAGATGCATGTCCGGCAGGGCGACGACTTCGGTCAGATCGCACAAAACTACTCGGAAGATCGTTTCGCTTCGAACGGTGGAGATCTCGGCTTTGTGCCGGAATCCGCTCTCGACAAGAGCAGCCCGGAACTGCGCAAGGCGATCCTCGGCATGACTCCGGGGCAAGTCTCGCCGATCATTCACACCAGTGAAGGCTATCGACTCATCAAGCTCATTGCCAAAGAGCCTGCTGGTCAGCGTCAGTTAAGTGATCCACGCGTGCAGGAAGAAATCCGCCAAGGTCTGTTCGTTGGCCGCGAGCAGGTTTTGCGCTCCGCCTTTTACGAAGTGGCGCGCAGTGAAGCCAAAGTAGTGAACTACTACGCGCAATCGGTTCTGGCCAGCCGCGACCAGAAGTAACGTCTATTCGCCGATATCTTCGTTCCACAGCGCTGGATGAGCAGCGATGAAATCGCGCATCAGCTGTATGCACTCCTCATCCTGCAGGACTTTCACCTGAATGCCGGCCGCTCGCAGACTGTCCTCTGCGCCCATGAATGTTTGGTTCTCTCCAATCACCACACGCCCGATGCGATACAGCAGAATGGCGCCGGTGCACATGGGGCAGGGTGAAAGCGTTGTGTAGATAGTGGCGCGACGGTAAACAGACGCGGGAAGCCTGCCTGAATTCTCCAGGCAATCCATTTCACCGTGCAAAATGGCGCTGCTTTTCTGCACCCGCCGATTGTGCCCGCGCCCGATCACGTGGTCTTCATGGACCAGCACATATCCGATCGGAATTCCGCCCTCCGCTGCCCCCGCCCGAGCTTCAGCAATCGCTGCTTCCAGAAACGCATCCCTTGCCATACCCTCATTGTCAAATGCCTGGCAACAGGCGCTTCAAATGTTATATTTGTCTGTGGGCAAATTCTGCCCCAACCTCCCGCAAACGGGCGCGTAGCTCAATTGGCAGAGCAAGTGACTCTTAATCACTAGGTTGAAGGTTCGATTCCTTCCGCGCTCACCAGACATGTCTGCTTTCCTTTACGTCAGCATATCTCTAGATGTGTGAGTACCAGAACTCTGTAAGCAGCAGCATACAGTCGTCGATAAGTTGCAAACTATAGTTTTGCAGTTAAGCCAAAAACACGGATTACGACCGTACTATTCTGCAGCAAAATGATGGCATATGAAATGCTCTGAGTGAGCTTCCCTACAAGGGACTCTCATGAAACGCCTCTTCTTACCAACACTCCTACTCACATCTTCTCTGACCGCCGCGATCAATAATACCGACGTGATCCGGATGGTCAACAGCACTACACCACTCTCGGAGATTTTGCACAAAATCGAAAGTTCTCAGACCAACTTCCATCTCTGGCCGGGAGATGTGAGACGACTTCGAGATCATCATGTCCCCGAATTAATCATCGAGGCAATGTCCGCCCGAAATCGGCAGGAGTTCATCGATCCGCTCAACCATAGCGAAGTCCTTGAGCCGTATACGAGTCCGGGCGATCCTAGACCAAGTTCGCATTATGCGAGTGCGGGGCTGAATCCAAGTCAGACAGGTTCTAACGGGGCAGTTACACATCAACGTCAAGCACTGATGGTGAGTGAGGGGACACCTATTCGACTGCGCCTCACAAGCAATCTATCGGCGGCTTACCTTCGCGTGGATGACCGGGTACGTTTTGAAGTATTGGAAGACGTCCTGGTGAAAAACTCAGTCGGTCGTTTCCTTGCAGTCGAACGTGAAGCACCTGCTTATTGAACCGGGACACAACTAAATAGGAAGCAGTTAATAGGCCGCTACGGAACCGTCGAAATCGCGATGGATTACGTCATGTTGGCAAATGGAGATAAGGTCGCACTGCGAGGAACGCAACGAGCCGATCGTCATATCCGCCCCGGTACAATCGTCTTTTCTCTCGCCCCAATCGGCTACATTGTCCAGCCCAAAGATCCCGTCTGGTTGACGCCGCTCGGCCATCAAGAAGCGATTCTTAAAGACGGTATCGACTTCACTGTTTACACCGATGGCGTAGCAAATCTCGACAGCTCGCAATTCGAGACACGATAGACACTTTCTTCTTCACACTTGCGGCGCCTGGAATTGGCACGGTTTTCAGGCGCTCTCTGTTATCGAGGTCGAGCATTCGATTTACCGCATCGTGCTCAGTTTCCCGTTCCACCCGCCTTCGTCTCGCTCGCCAGTACAACGCCCATCTGCTTCTGCAAAGCATGGGTTGACTTCTCGAGCTTTACGTATATACAGTCTAATCTCGCGGTACACATGGGACGAGGCCAAGCGAGCGAACAACCAACAGAAGCACGGCGGAGACATACATGTCATTTCGTTCCGTACTGCTTCGAGAAAGGAGAGAAGGTTTTATGAGCAGCGAGAGAAAGAGTCAAACTGATTGGGATCGCGTGAAGCGAATGGCCGACTCAGGTGACCCAATCCCCTACGATCCGGAAGATGGGCCATACGATCCCAACGATGAGGCTGCGACCGAAGCGTATCTTTCGACCGCAATTATCCGCCGGCCCGGCCAACGTGGGCCGCAGAAAGCGCTGACAAAGGAGATGATCTCGATTCGGCTGTCACCCGAAGTGCTCGAATACTACAGAGCAACCGGTGAAGGCTGGCAAAGCAGAATCGACGACACGCTAAAGCGAGGCATTAAGCGCAAAACCCAACGTAAGAACCTAAAGGAGCTGCCTTAATTTGCACACCGAGTGGATACTTCCCCTTCAAGATCTCTCTGAGTTTTTCTCCCTCTTGTGGACCGAATGACTCCTCGGCCTGCTGACTAGCTTTCTTTCTCGACAGTCCTGACATACTGTCGCTGTGCGAGAAAACTCAACCTCTCATTCCAGCCGCCCTCGTCCCACTAGCCGCACTCCCCGGAACGACCCCCATCTGCTCCAACAAGCCGAGCCGGTCATAGTAGGCCCGCTCTTCAACCACCTTCCCGTTCTCGATTCGGCTCGTCGAAACGCCGCTCACCTCAACCCGCTTCCCCGTCGCGGGAACGCCCAGAAACTCGCCCTGATGAGTCCCGCTGCACGTCCATTCGGTGACCAGCCGGTCATGCTCGCTGACGGATTTCGTAATTCTGATCTGGAAGTCAGGAAATCCGCTGTGCAGCTGGTTTGCATAGTCCACGATCTGCTGCACGCTGCTCGTTGGCTCCGGTATGCTCGGGTCGATCCGCCGCACCCGCTGCCCATAGATCTGGGCCGCTAGTTGAGCATCGGCTTTGTTCCAAAACTCGGGCACCAGCTGAACCAATCTCTCCATGTCATCAGGCATAAAAACCTCCCGCGTGAAATTGTATGTCTGCAGTAGCGTTACCGTCAAATCGCCGCGCAACGCTCAGGTAAAACACTTTTCCGGATGATCCCTCCGAGGCATTCAACAACGGTGTTGAAGTTACCCAGATTACCGGGATCAACAACTCCGGCGAGATCACCGGGTTCTACTCCGATGCCAACGGCAGCTTCCACGGCTTCGTCGCATCGGTCGTAACTCCGGGAGCCAGGCGCGTTCGTCGCTCGCCGATCTTGGATTCATCGGCCTTGCAATTGGCTGGCTGCGCTCTCGTCGGCGCAACGCGCCCCGCACGCGGCGCTGCAACTAACAATCCCCGCAGCGCTCGGTCGAGAAAGCAAAACTAAACTACAATCGAAAAGATGGCGGACGACCTGATCTCTGCGCGCGTAACTGTGCAGCCGGGTGTTCGCGCCGGCCAGCCCATCATCCGCGGAACGCGCATCACCGTATGGGATATCTTAGGTTGGCTCGCCGCCGGTGCGGCCGAGAATCAGATTCTTGAGGACTATCCAGATCTGACGCACGAAGATCTTCTCGCCGCTTTGCAGTTCGCCTATAGCCTGCGAGATAAGCTCCCGCTTAAAACTGCTGTTTGACCACAATCTTTCCCACAGATGGCGTACCGCCGCAAGTTATCCGGCTTGAATCGATGGATTACCCTACTCTGATTGCGGCGGTGCTCATCCGGAAGCACGCGTTGACAATCACCGAATTTAGCCGAAGTTCCCGTGCCGTTTTGATCTTGCGAAAGGAAGACTGACGCCGTTCTTGCTTATCGTCCAAATCTCCAACCGCTCTCCTTTTTCGGTCGTTCTCTCGCCAGTTCTTACGGAAAGTCTAGACAGTCTCGAGGCGCTCCGCTTCGTCAGGACTTAAACGCTGCGTATGCAAGCACGATGGAAAGGCGCTGCACCCCCAGAAATAGCCGTTTCTACTCTCTCTGATTTGCATGCGATGATTCTTGTTCTTCAGGCAGGGCTTCGCGTTTTCCTCAAGCGTCAGCTTCGCGTTTGTAAGTCTCGAATTCCTCCTCGCTTCTTGATACGCGAGAACTTCGGGCCTCCGCTCGATCAATTGCCTTGTCTCTTTCCTAACGCGCTTAGCAAGCCTGTGTCATTCAATTTCGAGCTCAGAAAGTGCAGTTCTTGCAAACCCAGACAGTATTCGTCTAAGCCGATGTCATCATCCAATTCCTCTTGCACTTCAATAAATCGCCGGATGTGGGAAGCCGACTCGCGTACCTGCTTCAGAAAATCCACCTGCTGATCCGTGAACTGCTTTCGATCGAATTGATAAGCATCGCGAAGTATAACCAGCCAAGCCTGCAACAGTCTGAAGAGTCTTTGCTCGCTGTTTACGCTTACGATTTCAGATCGTAAGGCCCTCACCATATCAACTACTTCCATGTAATTATTCCTTACAGAAGAAACAACAAAATACTAAGTCGATCTTCGCTTTTACCTACACGAATCGAAGCAGGATTGCTCGATGAAGCGCGACGGAAAGTCTTCAATTCACATTACCTCCAGACTGCCTAACGAATGTCGAATCCTTTCTCGAATTGCTGACTGTCAATAGACCCGCCCATTTTGACCGTCAAAGGCCGAGCAACACGCCGGTGCGGCCGACAATCAAATTCTCGCTGGCTATCCAGATCTGACGCACGAAAATCTTCTCGTCGCTTTGCAGTTCGCCTATAGCCTGCGAGATAAGCTCCCGGGCCGTTTTGATCTTGCGAAAGGAAGACTGACGCCCTCCAAAAACACCGAGCTCGTGTGTCCGCGGCGCGATCATAGTCGCAACCTGCCTCAAAACCTATCGAACCATTGGCTCACCAATCTGACCCGCCGCTCCATAATCACCACCCCACCTACAAAAACATCTCCTGCCCCGCCAATCCGTTGCACCGACCCCGGGCCACCGCCCATTCCGCCTTCATGTCAAGATGCGGCAGTTTCCGACTATCTATATGACTGCCCGACAAGCACGCAACGCACGCCGCGCCGCCGAGCGCCGCGAAGCCAAACTGGCCGCCAGAGCAAATCAGCTAAAAAATCCGGGACTGACGGAAGCGCCTCCCGAGATCGTCCTTCCCACCAGCACGGTTCAGG